>JASPKP010000323.1:20000-22500 GCA_030674155.1 Stramonita haemastoma | reverse complement strand
AGACAAAAAAACAGCATAATATATAATGGGTGGCGCTGCTGTTGTGGCGACACGCTCTCCTTGTGGAGAGCAGTCTGAATTTCACGCAGAGAAATCTGCCGTGACATAAAGCGGTATAGATACAAAATAGATATACAAGTATCGTGTCGTATTGCATCGTGTCGTGTCGTATCGTTTTGTATTATGTGGTATTGTATTGGGTTGTCTTGTTTTGTATTGTATTGCATTGAATTGCATTGTATCGTGATGTATGATGTTGTTTGTAACGTATTATATTTTATTTTATTTTAGATTATTGTAATGTGTACTACTTTCAGTGACAGCAGATTTCTCTGTGTAAAATTCAGGCTGCTTTCCCCAGGGAGAGTGCGTCGCCACAAGAGCAGCGCCACCCATTTTAAAATAACTGCGAGCATAATGTAATTATTTTCCCGTCAGGGTGGCGTTTTTCTACAGAACTGTGCTAAGGACGACTCTCTCGTTGCTGTAGGTTCTTTTACGTGCGCTGAATGTGTGTCACTCACAGTTTATGGCATCATCTAAAAGACTAGCACTCAGACCACCACTCCAAGGTTTTGTGGATGGAGTAAACGTTCTGGCACAGGCGGGGATGGAACCTGCACTACTCGTTTTTCAGGCAGGTGTGTTGCCGCTACACCACCGTGCCACCTTGCTGCAAGTCCGTGTTGGCAAGGAATGTCTCCAGTTTTTTTCATTCGTTTGTTTATTGACTTGTTTAATTATCTATTTTTCCTTTGTTCATGTATCTTTTTTTATATTCATTTATTTATTCTAGTTATAGACATCTGTATTGTTTCATTCCGAGGATACTAAAAGAAAACACTCACGTGCTCCTTTTTTCCCTTTTTCTTTTTGTCACATCCAGTCCTCATGTGTACATGTCGTGTTGTAAGTCTTGTCACCCGTTCCCACCGGCAAACAATGGCCTACTCTTCCGAAAAACGGAACAGGCTTTTAACATGCGCACAAGATGTTCTGCGTATGTTTGCAACCGGGACCTCAGTATACAGTCTCATCCGAAAGACTTTGGGGAGAGTGGAGTCAGCACTGATGTTAACTCCAGGGGGAAAATCCCTTCAAACAGACGTCTCGGAGGTGGTTCGAATCCGGGGCCGTCAAATCAGGAACTTAAGACTCTAACCACTAACCACCCCCCCCGGCCCCACTGAGCCCTTTGACTCCCCCTTCACTTCTTGGGAAGTTTTGGAGGCGCTGTACTTGTGTGTTGTGTTGTACACCTAGCTATCTGCAGCGTCAGAGAGTGGACTGGCCTTGAGTGGAAAGACATGCTACACAAAACAGAACCGCCAAAAGTGGAGGAAGCTGGTTGCATAATCTTTAGGGGTGCCCCAGCAGTCTACTAGACTGATTGCAGGATAGGTGAAGGTGAAGAATACATGTTAGTTCTTCAGTGGGTTATTTATCGTTTTCCGGCTAGACGTTTTTGAGTTTAAGGGTATGGTGAGATTTAGTGTATGAAACCTCGTGCCGACCATTAAGGCCGCCATATTCCGATTACGGAGACTACAGTATTATAACCGGTGGCTTGGGGATAGATGTCTGCTTTCGTGTATTGAGGCCAAGAGGAAAGTAAAGTTTGATATTTGTTAATTGGATGGTTATGAATTGGGTCATATCTTTCCTATGTGGTGGCTTCTGTCGTATTTCTGTTGTTTGTTTCTTCAGTTTAGAGTAAATTCCTTTTGCTATTTTGTGTTGTTGTTGTTGTTGTTGTTGTTGCTGTTCTTCTTTCTTTCTCTCTTTCTCCTTGCACATATTCATTCTCTCTCTCTCTCTCTCTCTCTCTCTCTCTCCTCTCTCTCTCTCTCTCTCTCTCTCTCTCTCTCTCTCTCTCTCTCTCTCTCTCTCTCTCTCTCTCTCTCTCTTGATAAAAACGATGGTGGGGTTGATGATAACTAGAGGGCATTGAGTGTGACTTTATGTACTTGCAGAATTGGAAATGTGGAATGGATGAATTTTTTCCCCGCTATGTTTACCTTCCCCCTGCCTCAAACATGTTTTGTATAGTGGCCTAAGGCCGATGTACAATAAAACTTTTCAGTGTTCAGTGTTCTCTCTCTCTATCCTCTCTCTCTCTCTCTCTCTCTCTCTCTCTCTCTCTCTCTCTCTCTCTCTCTCTCTCTCTCTCTCTCTCTCTCTCTCTCTCTCTCTCTCTCTCTCTCTCTCTTTAAGGGTAAAATTTCTAAAAGAATCAAAAGAACTTTCATTGCATGTGTTACTCAGAGCCACTGATCCTATCCACAGATATAATGTATCTAAATATGTATTTCATGCAATCGATAGGCGGAAGAAAATTATTTTAAAGCACTGAGATTAGCAAGATCTTTGCTTCTATGTGAGTGTGCCTACCTATGAACAGGGGTATGTTGGTGTGTGTGTGGTGGGGGGGGGGGGCGTGCGTGCGTGCGTGCGTGCGTACATGTGTGTGTGTGTGTGTGTGTGTGTGTGTGTGTGTGTG
>JASPKP010000323.1:5000-15000 GCA_030674155.1 Stramonita haemastoma | reverse complement strand
GAGGCAAGGCAAGGCAAGGCAAGGCAAAGTATTTTATTCGAGGATAATAGATAAGCACTTGTGTGCTTTTTTACATCCAGTCCCCGCCCTTTTCAGGGATACATCAAGTTGAAAAGATACTAAACAATAAAGCTTTACGCAAACCAAACAACACACAAGAATAAGGACACTATATATGATAAGGTAAATAAATCATCAGAAGACAAAAATCAGAAGTCACAATAAAAGATTTTGATAATGAAGGAATAGAAAAGTGTTAATAGGTAAAGAGCAAACAAGAGAAGGGAATAAACAACTGAAAACATCAATCCGCCACCATCTATCAAAAATTATACATGTGATATAAATCATACATTTGGATAAAAGGGGAAAATTTAAAAAAAAAAAAAAAAAAAAAAAAAGAAAAAAAAAAAAAAAAGAAAAAAAAAAAAAGAAAGAAGTAAAATCCTTATTGGAGGGGGGGGGGAGATCTGCCAATAAAAATATAAATAAAATCAATAATTATAATGATCCAAATACCAAAAGTAAGGAACCACACCAAGTATCAAACAACAGGCAAGAATTAACACAGAGATACAATATTAAGGTAATGTTATAAGGTCACTGATTCAGAAACGAAAATGAGAAGTAGAATCAATGATGATTTTTAGTTGAATAAAGAAAGCAAGAAAAGCAAAGAACAAACAAAATAAAACAAAACAAAGAAAAGGCGCAATAATTAAGAGTAAACATGAAAATATGATGAGGGTAGATGACTGAAAACATCAATCTACCACCATCTAACATCAAATAAGTCCCATAGAACAAGATTTTGATAAAGGGGAGAAAGAACAACAACAACAGGTAAGGAATACGACAGAGATACAATATTAAGGTAATGTTATAAAAAGGCACTCATTCAGAAACAAAACATGGAGTAAGAATCAATGATTATTTTGATTTGGATAATAAAACAAAAACAAAACAAACAAAAAACAAATAAACAAACAAAAACAAAACAAAGCAGAAAAAAAGAAAAAAAGAAAGGTGCAATGATTTAAGAGCAAACATGAGAATGTGATGAGGCTGAATGACTGAAAACATCAATCCACCACCATCTGTCATCAAAATAGTCCCATACAACATAAGTTTTGATAAAAGGGGGGAAAGAACAACAACAACAACAAACCAACTCACACCACACACACACACTCCACACACACACACACCACACACACACACACACACACACACACACACACACACACACACACCACACCACACACACACACAAAAGGGCGCAATAATTAAAGAGTAAACAGAGAATATGATGAGGCTAATGACTGAAAACATCAATCCACCACCATCTAGCATCAAAATAGTCTCATAAAACATAAGTTTTGATAAAAGGGGAGAAGGAGAACAACAACAAGAAACCCAACTCACACACACACACACACACACTCTCACACACTCTCACACACTCTCACACATCACACACACACACACACACACACACACACACACACACACACACACACACACACACACCACACACACACACACACACACACACACACACACACACACACACACACACACACACACACACACACCAAACACACACACACACACACACACACACACACACACACACACACACACACACACACACACACACCACACCACACACACACACATACACACACCACATACACACACACAGAGGGAGGGAGGAGGAGAAGGAGAAGGGGATATAATTGGTTTATTATTTTTGGTGCATCAAGTGGATTATAAGGTGATTTTTGAAGGTTGTCAATGATTGATGTTCTTTAATTGAATCGGGAAGGGAGTTCCACAGCACAGGGCCTGAGTATAGTAAACTAGATTTAAACAAGTCTATTCTTGGGATTGGGACACTTGGCTTTTCAGTATTTCTGGAATGATTCATTGCGAACTTATCTCTTAAGGATGTGGGGACAGTTCCTGCCATTATCTTAAACATAAAAATGTCTTTGTTATATTTTAGTCTTTGTTGTAGGGGGAGAATATTTAACTGAGTATAATCCACTTCAAATAAGGTTGTTTTCTTCAGGAGGATAAGTTTGAGAGCACGTTTATACAGACTTAGTAACGGTTTCATAGTGTTTGCACTGGCAGAATCCCATAGGGTTGAGGCATAGTCTATTGAGGATTGTATGTAAGCTTGGAAGAATAATTTCCTTGAATTGTGGTCAAGGAAATGTTTAATTTTAGTTAACTGGTATACTCTTTGGGACAAATATTTGCATAGATGAGATATGTGGTAGAACCAGCTGAGATTTTCATCGATTGTTACTCCTAGAACTTTGTGATGAGAGGTTTGTTCAATTGCTTCCTTTCTTATATGGATTGGAAACTGTTTATGAGGTAAATTTTGTCGCTTTTGTCTGGTGGTGATAAGCATGCATTTTGTTTTTTGGGGGTGAATAGACATATGGTTCAGTTCTGTCCATTTGACAAGATCATTGCAGCTTTGTTGTAATATGGTTGCAAGAGAGTCAATGTCGTTATGGCTTGTATGTATGGTTGTATCATCAGCAAATAGTTCACATTTAGATTTGATAAGTAGAGGAAGGTCATTTATGTATAAGGAAAAGAGAATAGGTCCTAGTATAGATCCCTGTGGTACTCCATAATGAATGGGTTTTAGACTGGATGTGGATGTAGTTGTTGAGACACACTGTTGTCTGTTTTTAAGATAAGAAGCGAGTAGTTCTAGACTATCTGATGATAGATTGTACAGGTCTAGCTTTCTGATGAGGAGTGTGTGGTCAATTGTATCAAATGCTTTTTTGAAATCTACAAATAATACTCCACAAAATTTGTTTTCATTAATGTTTGATAGCCAATTGTCTATGAGACTAGTCAGTGCAGTATGACATGAGTGATTTTGTCTGAATCCTGATTGGTTAGGGTGAAGAAGGTCGTTAGTGTCTATATGACGGACTAAGTGTTTATTTATATGTTTTTCCAGGGGTTTTGAAAGGAGGGATATAATAGAGATTGGCCTATAATTTGAGGGATCTGAAGTGTCACCAGATTTGTGAATGGGGATTACTTTAGCAGTTTTGAGGGCATTGGGGAAGTAGTTCTTTTCAAGACATTGGTTATATATATATGTTAGGGTGTCTGTGATAACTGGAGCTGACAGTTTCAGAATTCTGCTGTCTATTCCATCAAGACCTCGTGTCCTTGATTGTTTGAGGTGAATTAAATAATTATAGACCTCAAAAACTGAAATGAATGGTATGTGAAGTTTTGACGGAATATGCTTGTCTTGGCAGTATTGTCTTAATGTGTTGAGGTTATTGGATTTTGAATCATCATTGTTAACAACGTTAGTAGAGACGTTTATGAAATGATTGTTGAGTTGTTCAGCAGTAACATCTTTGATTATATTTGATTTGGAAGATGATTGTTTATTTGTTATTTGATTTATGGCCCTCCAAATAATTTTTGAGTTTTGTTTGGAAGACAGTAAATCTTGGAAATATTTCTTTTTTTCTTGACGTTTCTGTGAGTTTATGGCGTTTCGTAATCTATTTGACTCTTCATGATATTTATGTTTTTTTAATAAATCTCTAAGATAACATGCTTCTTCTAGTTCTTTTGTAATCCAAGGTGGTTTGGGGACATGTTTGACCCTTATGGTTTTAAGTGGAGCATGTTTGTTGTAGATTTCAGTAAAGGTTTTTATCCAGAATTCAATGGCCTTGTCTGGATCAGTAATGTTTAATGTTTCTGAGAGCATAGAGTTACTTAGATCAAGAAGGAAAAGCTGTTCATTAAATTTTGCAAAAGAACGATATGTTATGGTTTTATGTCCAGGTTTGGGAATTTTTGCTCCTTTTTTTGACCATGTAGTACAGACTGGGTAGTGATCGCTGCAGTTATAGACAGGGACACATGTTTCTATGATGTTTTTGGGATTTGATACGTAGATGTGATCAATTATTGTGCTTGAATTTGGTGTGACTCTCGTGGGTAAACTAACTAGTTGGTGAAGGTTGAATGAATTAGTAATTTGCGTCCAAATATTATTTACTTTTGTTAAATCAATATTAAAATCACCTAGTAGTATTACTTCCCTGGATTCTAATAGAACTACATTCATCATTTCGTCAAACTTGTCTATCCAATTTTTTCTTTCTGCTGGATTCCTATAGCAGAATCCCATTGCAATAGGTGGTGAACCTTTCATGGAGATTTCAAACCAGACAGCTTCTACATCACAATGTTCAAGATGAATGAGACGCTTGAATGTTATAGATTCACTAATGTATATGATGATTCCTGTTTCTTTTTGCCTTTGTGGATCCTTTCGTATGATTTTATATCCTGGGATATATAAATCAGTGTCTACTATGTGCTTCGAGAGTCTTGATTCAGATAGCCCTAGTATGTGAAATGGTTTGCCATGGTTTCTAATAAGTGTTGATATGTCTTCAATTTTATTGACTGCATGATTTATATTTAAGTGACAAATTCGTAGGCCTTCCTTAGAGGGCCACGTGTTGTGTCTTGAATGCATCAGTTGTGTTGGTTTTTGCTGGAGATGTGATAATGTGTCCTAAGACAGGAAAAGGTGAAAATCAATTAGAGATGAATAGGAATAAAGGGTAGTGGGCACTCGATAGGGGTAAGGATGAAAGTAAGAAAAAAAAGTGAAAAACTAGACTGATTTTAGTTGCTCGATGTGATAATGTGTGTAAAAACTGGAAGGTGACAATCAATGAGAGATAATTAGGAATAAAGGGGAGTGGGCACTCAATAGGGGGAAGGATGAAATGTAGGAAGGAAAGGGGGAAAAAGAAAAAAGACTGCTTTCAAGTTGCTCAAAAAAATACACCAACAGTGTATATAAATATAGATCTATAACCCAATCCAACCAACAACAATGTAATGTAGCAACAGGAAAGGTGAAAAATCTATTTTATATGGAATAAAGGGGATCTGAGTGGGGCACTCAATTAGGGGTATGATGTAATGTAAGAAAAAAAAAAAAATTCAATAGTTACTCAGAGACACACAGACACAATCAACTAACAACAATATAAAATGGCCAATATAAGAGACAAAAAAAAAAAAACAAGACAGAAACAAAAGAAAATGTATATGAGCTGTGGATGGTCCAATAAAACACACACTTCTGAAGGTGACTTATTCGTTTCACTGGTGATTTGGTGATAAATGTCACAAGATGTCGATTATCACGCACTCCACAGTTGGGTGAATCACCGATGCCCAATCACCAAGTTGTACACGCTTTGTCCAGGGACTGTCAAGGTCCCTCAGCAACAATCAGGGAGAATTCCTCCCAGTGCTCACATTCACAATGTTTCTGCTTGCGTTGTTGCACACGAATGAATGTCTTTGCAAGAATGAAGATAATTTGGAGCACTGGGAGAGTAATTCATACACAGGTGTGTATGCACACAAGTCTGTTCAATGTCACAACCTGAAAACAGCGATTGATCAGTAGTAACTGGCACAGCACTCATAAACCACACGGTCTGATCCCTCCTGGGATGGAGATTGCAATGTCCTTGACAGGCATCCTTCACCATTATAAGTCAAAAACAAAACAAAAAAACCCACGTTAATCAATAAGCTAACATTCAATCAACTCTCAGAAGGAACATCCACCCACCCACACACACATACGCATACACTCAAGGGGGAACAATTAGCTGAGCAGAGTTTTCACAAGAGGCCCAGATAACAGAGGAACAGAAATTCCACAAGAGGCCCAGATAAATAGAACAGTAACAAGAATTAACAGGCTGTACAGTAAACCATACAACAATTTAAGGAGATACCACAAGACAAATAAAAGCAAGAGCCTTCCCCCCAAGGAAAAAATTAAACAAACAAACAACAGCAAAAAAAAAACTACTTAAGCAAGAAAAAACAGCAACAAACAAACAAACAAACAAAAACAAAAAAACAACAACAAAGAAACAAAACAAAAGAAAAACAAAAAACAAAACAAAACAAAAAAGCAAACAAACAAACACACACACACACACACACACACACACACACACACCACACACACACACACACACACAAAAAAAAACCCAACCAGCCAACCAAACAAACAAACAAGAAAAAACCCACACACAAACAAAACAAAACCAAAAACTTAAAAAAAAACGAAAACAAAAAACAGAAAACACCCAAACCAACCAAACCAAACCAAAAAGAAAACAAAAACACACACACACGCACACACACACACACACACACACACCACACACACACACACACACACACACACACACACACACACACAAATCAAGAAGCAAAAACAACCCCCCCCCCAACAACAAAAAAGTATAAAAAAAAAACAAAAAAAACAAAAAACAAACAAACAAAAAAGCAACAACAACAAAAAAACAAAACAAAAAAATCGCACAAGAACAACAACGCTCTAATAAATACAAAAAACAACAATCAAAAAATAAAACGAAATAAAAATAAATAAAGAAATAGAAACCCAACTCCCCCTAAAAAAACAACAAACAAACAAAACAAACAACAACAACAACAACAACAACACAAATCGCCCAACAACAACAAACAGAAAACAGAGAGAAAGCAATAATAACTAAACCAAACCAGAATAAAACAAACAAAGCAAAATAAAATTGAATGAAAATCAAGAAATCAGATTGGAGAAGTTAACAAGGAGAATGAATACAATCCACACACACTTCCAAAGAGGCGACATGGTGAGAAGGGGTGTCAACAGCAATTTCTCTCTCTCTCTCTCTCTCTCTCTCTCTCTCTCTCCTCTCTCTCTCTCTCTCTCTCTCTCTCTCTCCCTCTTCTCTCTCTTTCTCTCTCTCTTGCTTCCTCACTCCCTCGTTCTCTCTCGCTCTGCTGACTAGCTTGCTGGCAAGGGTTACAAAAGGGCCTGTTGGATAGTTGTCAAGAGGACCTCAAGGAGTTTTTGTTTATCTTGTGACTGAGGGGTCCTGGAGTGCCCCCAGGCATTGTATTTAGGGGCAGAGGGAAGGGGTGGGAACTGCTTATCATAGTCCCCGCTGTACTCAGGTTCGCTGTAAGGCAGGCCGTACTGCTTATTGTAGTCGCCGCGGCGTGGTCGGGCCTTGTTCTCAGGCACGTTGTTCTGTAGTCCGAACTGCTTATTGTAGTCGTGGCGGCGGTGTGAAGAGGCGTCGTAGTCAGGTATACCGTCGGCGGGCCGAGGGGCTTTAGGTGTTGGGGGAGACCATGGGCCCTTGGCAGGATGGGGCTGTTCTTTGTTGTTGGGCACAGCTCTATGGATGGACAGTGAGCCCCGAGTCTTGTGCCTTTGGCTCGTGGAGTGGGCTGGAGTGGGGAGCAGAGGTTTTGATTTTGGTATGCGGTACAAGTTGTTGGTAAGGACCGCAATACCATAGGGACTTGGGTGGAAGGGGTCCTGGTACTTGTAGAGGGACTTCTTGGGTGCCCCACTTTCAGTCTGAAAAGAGGAGGTGTGGTTGATAAAACTCACCCCCTCTTCTGCACAGACTTTGGAGAGGCTGGCGTTGGAGTCCCTCACGGATTTGGTGGCATGGTGTCGGCCATATGGAGGGAGGATTGAAGAGGCTTTTATGCTGGCAAGGGGGAAAGCCTGGCGTAGTCCTCTGACTACACGTTGCCATGTCGCACACTCAACTGGGCCACTTTGTAAGCAGCTGTTGATGCCTACATGGAAAGTGACTCCTTTGACGTGTGGAGAAGGAGGAAGGGTGGATAGCCACTTCAGCAGGTGTTGGATGGTCAGGCCTGGCACTGACAGGTTACTTGCTGGTCCTCCATGGGGAGAAGTTCTGTCTCCAACTGCTCTTAAGACAGAGTCACCAATGAGTAACTCTTGGCTGGCAGTGGGGACAGTCTTTCTCAGTAGTGTCTCTAAAGGTGTTGGGAAAGGAGATGCTGGAGGGGGTGCCTTGGAATAGACAGTGGGAACAGGACTTTTTTTACTTTTATCTTTTGGTTGTTGAGGAAGGGCTGGTGGAGGGGGTGGTTTGGGGCTGGGGTTTTGGTCAGGATCAAGGGGTGAAAACTTGTTATTTGTGGGGATCGTGGATATAATTTCTTCATCAATTGGGGTGTCTGATATATCAGAGAGGGAGTCACTTAAGAGAATTTTGGAAGTGTCTGTTAGTTTTTTGGTATGGGTCTTTGGAGTGGAAGTGACTGGATGGTTGTTGGAGTGGGATGGTAGGTATGATGTAGTAGTTGATGGTAGGGCTTTCTTTAATTGATTGATTTCTTTATTAATGTGCTTTTGCCAGTTGTCGAAGGCAGAGAGGCTTTTGGCTTGACTGTCAACTGTTTTCTGCAATTGATTGTTTTGCTGAGTAAGGTCAGCAATGGTTGACTTCAGTGTTTGTTCTGTGGCTTTTATGTGGTTTTTTGTTTGGACTGTGCTGTCTTTGCTGGTGCTGGCTGTTATCTCTATCTGTTGGTTTAAGTGTTTGTTCTCTGTCTGTAATGCATCAACCTGTGCTTTGAGGGCAGTGATGGTGGAGATGGCTGCAGACAGCTGGCAGTGAACTTGTGTGAGCAGGGCTGAAGTGGCCAAGCTGTGGAGGCTGGGTGGAGATTTTTTGTGGATATGTGATTTTGTCCCACATGGTTGTGAAGACAGGGGGAGGTGGTTAGAAGTAGATATAGAAAGGCTAGAGTCAGGGGAGGGGGTGGTGCTAGTACTGGATGGAGAGGGGGGGTGGTAGTGTTGAGGGAAAGAGGTTGGATCAAAGGGGTTTGTGGGTGAGAGGTGTCATTGTCAAGGGGGTGGGGTAGGGGGGTTGTGTCAATACACTGAGAGTCAGCTGGAGGGGCAGAAGAGAGCTGGGGTTGCTGGGGAGATGGTTCAGTAGAGATGGCATCAGCTGAACACTGAGGGAGCTGGCTTGGAGGTGGGGAGGAAGGAGGGGGAGGAGGAGGAGGTGGTGCAGGCAACTGATTGTCACCTGGCAACATGGTGGGAGAACTGTCCATTGCTGGGGGCAGGGTAACAGTAGGCGAAGGTGCAGTGATGGCTAACAAAGTTCCAGGCACAGACAGATACACAGGGGAGGAAGAGGGATCAGTGGGGTTTCCCTCACTTGCACAATCACAAATACTATTCACTATCTTCTTCAAAATGTCAAATTCTTTCTCCAACCACTCCTGGCATGTATTTCCTTGAATCAATACGGTCCCCGTTGAATGAAATATTGTTATTGTTAGTAGTTTCGAACTGTCTAGGAAGAGCTGCAGGAATGTTTTGAAAAGTTGTGGTGGAAGTGCAGGTAGGTAAGTGTCTAGATTTGGTATGATTTCTTCTGATTGTGTCAAGTCCCGCCATGTGGTTGTTGCAGTGTCTGACTTAAGTGTGTCTATATATCTGTTGTGTAGTACTGTTCTCCATGTAGGAAGGTGTTTGTGAGCAGCTACGAATTTTACCTGACGACTATCTTTCGTAAACTGAATGTTTGCTAATGATAATGAATGTTTGGCACTTTCCGATCTGGTTGTTGGTCGCATTGTGGAAGGTATGTTGGAGGTAGAATTACATCACTGATTTCAGAAAAGAGAAGAGAAAAGTCACGGCAATAAAAAAAAAAAAAAAAAAAAAAAAAAAAAAAGTCACAGCAGTAGTGAAAAGGAGAGCCACCAACCAGTCCTCAGTTGGAGGGAAGGTTTGATGTGGCCCTCACATAGTTCCAGTCTAGCTCGAGTTCCACCTTATCTACATCCATTTTGCTTACAACCAATTTACACACTTATGATATGTGAATTTACAGCAGTTGATACTCACTTACATATTGGGAGGAAACAGTCACTTCACATGATCACTTAAACACTTCACCACATCACCACTTTGACACTTCAACGCAGGTGTAATACACCACAAAAACACCGGTCAAAGAAGGAACACTGGAGCACTCCTTGAATACGTTTGTTCAAGATAGATAAAAAAACAAAAAAACAACAA
>JASPKP010003224.1:15000-17500 GCA_030674155.1 Stramonita haemastoma | reverse complement strand
CGGCAACTGTACCTCTTCTAGCCCCATTATGGACTGTTAGCGTCATTTTGCGTTTATTCTGCGTCTTTCTTTGCTTGTAAGTGTGTCAGTTCGATCTGTTTTTCCACGAAAGTCTACACTACTTTCCGCCATTTTGTTTTGAAGGAGATGCTGTGCGCATGCGCTATAAGGGGAGACAACTGAACGATAGGATCTAGCAGACGACATAATGCATCTCATCGCTTAACGATAGAAGACTATATTTTTGATTTTCAGATTTTTTTAAAGACAAAAATTGGATTTTTATTAATTAAACTGTATTTTCTTATTTTACAACCTTTTCCGGAACAAATACGGAAGGTGCACAGGTCTGCACAAGGTTGCACACCACTTTTTGCGAATCAAAGCGATCACATTTCCAAGGGAGGCAATTACTATTACCTCCCTTTACGAAATAGGTGGCCCGACGCGAGTAGCAGACGACAAGCATTCTATCAGCGATAATACGATCTTCGGACACGCTTCTCGGATTTATTTCTCCAAAGTTTTATTTTGAATATATATTTTTTAATTTTTAAAATAAAATCTCACACATGACTTCCATTTTTAGGGCTTTTTAGGGCCTCCAGGGCAATATGTCTCATTTTTAGGGCTTTTTAGGGGCCCTATTTTGGCTTTCCAAAATTAGGGCTTTTTAGGGCTTTTTAGGGACTTGTGCGAACCCTGGGGGGGGGAGAGTGAGAGAGAAATAAAGAGAGAGAGAGAGGCAGAGACACAGAGACAGACACCACACACACAGACAGACACACAGACAGAAAGAAAACAAAAGAATGAGAAGATTGGCTAACTTTTAAAAAACAGTATACAAATTGTCAGGTAAAATGTCAGGATACCCTCTCACCTGCCTGACAAAGTCCATGGCTGCTGTCAGTGTCATAGGTTCGTTCTGGAGTATGCTCTTCAGCCAGTCCCTGAACACACAGAAAACATCACTGACAGACATGGACACACCCCTCCCCCCCAGATACACCCTACAATCAGGCAAACCTAGGCATGGTTGTGGTATTGCCATTGGAATGAGCAGTGTAGGAACAGTCAGCCATAACTCACAAAAAGAAAGATTCTCTGCTATCAAACTGCCCCTTGATTTCGCATTCCATCATGAAATCAGGTCAGGTACACATGTTCGCTCACCTTTTCCTCCTTCTGAGTACATACCAGCAGCTATAAATACTTCCAGACTCTCACAACAGGCTCTTTGTGCCTCTAAAGAATGAAATAAAACAAGTACAAAATTTTTCAAAAAAGGCTCTGTGCCTCTGGCCTGATAGAGCTTTGGCATGTGGTAGCTATCAGTGAAGGTCACTGCATGATGGAAAACTACCAACTCTGTGTAAATCCCGGCAAATCCTGGGTGGGGATTCAGGGGGGGTGGGAGGGGGGTAATGTTTTTAAAATCCTGGCAAATCCTGGGTCAGGACTAAGAGGGTTAATTAAGATGTTCACCTGCTTAACAAGTACAGCATGAGGTTCTAGGTTTGATTCCTGACTTTGCCCTTTCTTCCTGGTTTGGCAAGAAAATCAAACTGAAAGTCACAGTCCTTCAGATGAGACAATAAATCAAGGCTCCATGAGCAAATGCACATAGAACATCTGATGCACACATTAAAATCCCATTCTGCATTTCGGAAGAGTAGGCCATTTTGCGCCAATACGAACAGATGACAAAACCTTAAAAAAAAACAAAAAAAAACATGCACACAGGTGTCATGTTGAGACACTTCCCTAAGTCAGAATGTAGCTACCTAAATGGTGGGGGGAAAAAAAACGGTTACATACACAAAAATCTCACCACCGGTGAATCTTGGAGCTCTAGCCAAGAAACAAAACAAAACACAAAAAAAAAACCACCCATTCCTCCCCCCCAAAAATAACCCAAGATAATGAAGCAAACTGAAAAAATAAAATAATATCACATTAAACATTAAACACCAGCCTTAAACTAAGGATGAAACAAAGTAAAAACCAAAAGAAAAAAATAACATATTCATAACCCAAAAAAATCTGGACTTAGCACAAATCAGTAAAAAGTTTCCACAACAGAGACAGTTCACCCACCTGATAGACTGAGGGTCTTCAAACAGGTAGTCATCCTTCTGAAGCGTGACCTTGTCCAAGGTGAGGCTGGGGTCACACTGACCTGGGCACATGGTCTGTGAATTGGCTTCCAGCAGGCTGGTGCAGGTGTGGTGGTTCCACCAGAAATTGATGGCCACGTTGCTGTTGTGAGACCGCACCTGGTGAATCCTGGTGACAATAGGTCCATGACACAGTCTGATGATGATAATGATGATGATGATGATGATGATGATAATCATGATGATGATGATGATGATGATGATGTTGATGATGATTATGATGGTGATAATAATAATGATGATGATGATGACGATGATAATAATAATGATGATAATGATAATGATAATAATTTTTTTAAATATAAATGGAATTTATATAGAGC
>JASPKP010003223.1:15000-20460 GCA_030674155.1 Stramonita haemastoma | reverse complement strand
GGGCCCTTTTTAAAGTTGTTGATGCCAACATGGAAGGGGGGCTCTTTTTTATGTTTTTGGGGGAAGGAAAAAGGGTTTTGGGTTGCCCCCTTTTTAAACAGGTGTTGGAGGTCGGGCCGGGGGACTGACGGGGTTTTTTCGCGGGGTTTTCCCCCCAAAAGGGGTTTAAAAAATTTTTGGGGTTCCCCTTCCCCCCCCCACTGCATTTAGGACAGAGTCCCCCAAAGAGTAAATTTTCCTTTTGGGTTTGGGGGGGGGGCCCGCTTTTTTTTGCAGTCCCCTTTTAAAAAAGGGGGTTTTGGGGGGGTGGGGGTGGTGGGGGGGGGAAAATTTTTTGGGGTTGACAGAAGAAACGGGGGTTTTTCATCATTTTTACTTTTTTGGGGGGGGGGGAGGGGGGGGGGGGGGTTTGGAGGGATTTTTTTGGGAAATTGGGGTTTTGGTCGGGTTTTGGGGGTTTAAAAAATTTTTGTTTTTTGGGGGGGGTTTTTTTTAGTAAAATTTTTTAAAACCTTTTTTGGGGGGTTGTTTGTCAGAGAGGGAGTCACTTTTTAGAAGAATTTTGGGGGGGTTTTTTTTTTTTGGGGTTTGGTTTTTGGGTTTTTGGAGGGGAAAGGGGAAAATGAATGAGTTGGGTTTGGGTGGGGGGGGGGGTTTTTTGTTTTTGGGGTTTGTTGATGGGGGGTGTTTTTTTTCAATTGGTTGATTTTTTTGGGGTTAAAAGTGCTTTTGCCAGTCATTGAAAGCAGAGGGGGTTTTTGGGCCCCTTGATTGCCCCAAAAGTTTTTGAAATTTTTAGCGTTTTGCCCAGTTAAGGTCGCCCGGGTTGACTTAGTGTTTGTTCTGTGGCTTTCCCCCTTTTGGTTTTTTTTTTTTTGGGGCCCGAGGGTGTCTTTGCTTTTGTGCTGGGGGGGGTGTTATCTTATTGTTGGGGGGGAAGTGTTTGTTTTTGTCTGTAAGGCCCCCCGGGCCCCGTGGGGTTTTTGGGGGGTGTTTTGGGGGATGGTGCTGACAGTTGGGGGGGGGAACTTGTGTGAGTGTGGGTAGGGCTGATGTGGCCAAGTAACGAGACCCGGGTGGAGATTTTGTGTTTTGGGGGTGTAATTTTTTTGGGGAAATTTTTTTTTTAAAGGAGGGGAAAATGGGGCCCCCCGTAGGTTTTTTAAAAGGGTAGAGTCAGGGGGGGGGGGGGGTGGTTGTGGGGGTTGTTGGGGGGGGGTGGTAAGGAGGGTAGGAGGGGGGGATAAAAAGGGGTTGTGGGGACTTGAAATTTCCCCCGGGGGTGGGGGTTGGGGGGTTTTTGTCAATAACAGGGAGTCATGGGGGGCAGAAGGGCTGGGGGTTTTTGGGGGATGGTTTATGGGGATTGGGGGGCAGTGAGCACGAAGGAGCTTTTTGAAGGGGGGGAGGGGGGGGGGGGTGGGAGACACGAAGGGGGACTTTTTTTTTCTCCTGGGGGGCCCAAAGGGGAGCGGTTGGGGGTGGGGAGGGGGGGAGGGGGAGGTGGGGAACGGGGGCAGGGGGCGTTTTTTCTCGGCAAATTGGGGAAAAAAAGGGGTTTCCCTTTCTGGGGGGGGGGTTTTTGGGGGGAGGGGAAGCTTTTTCCTGCGGGTTTGATGCAAAGGGCGCGGTGCATGATGGCTAAAATTTTTCCAGGAAGGCGGATACCAGGGGGGGAAAGGGGTTTTATGTGTTTTTAATTCTACACAGCCCACATTTTTTATTCTTTTCTTTGAATGTAAAATTTTTGTTTCCAACCCTGCTGGCTTTGGGTTTTTTGAAAAATTGGCCCCCCGTTGAATTTTTATATTGTAATTGTCTTTGTTTTGTTTTTTCAGGAAGGCTGCAGGAATGTTTTGTTAAGTGTGGGGGAAGTTACCCCAAGTAAATTTCCAAAATTTTGGTATGTTTCATTTGTTTTTTTAATCATGCCTTAGTTGTTCAGTGCCCGGGTTAGTGTGTTTTTTGTTTCTATTGGAGAAAATTTCTCCTTAGGAGGTGTTTGGGAGTTTTCCAAAAATTTCCCGCACTATCTCTAGTGAATTGAAGGGTTTTTAATGAAAATTGGTTTACACTTTTGTTTTGTTGTTTGGCGCTTTGTGGAAGGGTTTTTTGGGGTTTTGCCTAAATCAAATAATATTAAAAAAAAAAAAAAAAAGAAAAGAAAGAAAAATTCAGGGAAAAAAACATTCAGGGGAAAAAAAAAAAAGTAAAAAAAAGTCCCGCATAAAAAAAGGAAAAAGAGCCACCCCCCCCCCACTTTGGGGGGGGGAAAGGGTTAGATTGGCCCCACTTTTTTTGGTCTTTTAGGGGAAAACCCCATCCCGACTTATAAAGCAGTTAACCCCCCTTACTGGAAACACCCTTTTCACATCTCTTCAAATTTTGTGTGTGTGTGTGTTTTGTGGGGTTTTGGGTAGTTGTATGTTGTGTGTGTTTTGTGTTTGGGGGGTTTGGAAGGAGAGGAGAGGGAGGGGGGGGGGGAAAAAGGGGGGAGGGGGGGGGGGGGGGGGGGGGGAGAAGGAGAAGGGGGGGGGAAAAGGGGGAGAGGAGGGGGAAGAAGAAACAGACGGGCAAAAAACAGACAACAGATAGACAAACAGAAGACAGGCGCAGACAAAAAAAAACCCACCAGCAAAGACAGAGACATAATTATTATTTTTTTTTTTTTTGGGGTTTTAAAAACCCCTTTCCTTTCAGTCAGGAAAGTGTTACTATTCCAAATTTTAATTAAAAAAATCAAAACAAAAACCCTTATTTGATTTTTGTGGACAAAATTAAAGAGCCCCCCTGAAAAACGACAAAAAAGCAATAGGGAAAATAAAGAATTACAGGAATGACATTTTGGTAGGAAAACAAAACAAAAAATAAATTTAAGTGGAATAAAAAACGTTTTCGTTAAACAAACCTTTTTTTTGATTTTTTAAAAACCAAAAATTTTTAAAAAAAAATTTTAAAATCTTTTTGAAAATGAACAAAAAAAAGTTGTAATGTGCGCCTATAAATGTTAATTATAAAAAGCTTGTTTTTTTCAATCAAAATAAAAAATTAAAAAAGGGGTTGCCCCCTGGGGGGAAAACAAATTTTTTTTGTTCGCTGCTTTTGGAAAAAATTTTTAAGTATTGCCAAAATTTAAGGAAAAAATTTTCCCCCGGGCAAAACGAAATTTTTACAAAACCTGATTGCAAAACAAATTTATACCCAAAAGACGCCCAAAAGACGGAGACGACGGGTAAAAAAAAAGACAGACGCCCCGAAGCCCCAAACCCACCCACCACACACCACACAAACCACACCCCCACCACACACAACACACCCACCCCACACCATATACACACAATTCACCCTGCCTGCAAAAAAACAAAAAAAATTTTTTATTTATTTTCCGCATATTTCCCCCCACATGTGAAAACAAACACTTTTTTTTTGGGAAAATTTTTTTCAACTTAAAAAACTTCTCTCTCTGTCCTCTCGTCTCCCTGTCTCTCTCTGTTCCCCTTTTTTCTCTTTCCTGTCTTTCCCCTCTCTCTTTTCCCTCTCTCCTCTCTCTTCCTCTCTCTTTTTTTCTTTCTCGAGAATAATCTACAAAACTAAAAATTTTTATTCCTTTTTTTTTTCCTTAAAAAAGGGGAAGAGGAAAAAGAAGAATATTAACGAAAATTTCCCCCGTAATTAAAAGGGCCCTTTTAATCCCGGGAAAGGGGAATAGGAAAGCTATTGTTGAAAACCCCGACCTTGATATAAAGCGTTCTTGCTTTAAAAAATTTCCCTACTTGTGTGCGGTGTGTGTGAAATGTGTGTGTGTGGGGGGGGGGGGGGGGGAGGGGAGGGGGGGGTTGGTGGGGTTTTTGGTGTGTGTTTGTGGTGGGGGGGGGGGGGTTGGGGGGTTTGTGGTGTGTGTGTTGTTTGTGGGTGTTTGTTTTTGTGTGTGTGTTGATGTGTGTGTGTGTGTGTGTTTGTGTTTTTGTTTGTTTTTGGTGTGTGTGTTGTGTGTGTGTGTGTGTGTGTGTGGGGTGTGTGTGTTTTGTGTGTGTGTGGGTGTGTGTTTTGTGCGGCGTGCGCTTTGGGGTGTATGTGTGTTATATATAATTTTACATATATATACACACTTATAATATATGTACATGTTGTTGTGTTTTGCGTGCGTGTACGTGTGCGTGCGTGCGGGGCGCGCAGCCTAAGCCTGTTTTTGTCCTGGTGCAAAAACAGTGTTATTGTGGGGTTTTTGTTTGGGTTTTGTTTGGGTTTTTTTTTGCTTTTTCCAGTAAATCTGAAATATCTAAAAATTAAAGAACCTCTCCAATTTGATTCAAACTTCCCAGGGCTGAGGAACTATTTATCATATTTTTTTTACATTTTCCCTTTGAAGAAGGAAATAATAAAATGGGAAAATACGGGTGTTATTTTTGAATAGACAGCATTTTGGAATTTGTTTTTTTTCCCCTGGTCACATGCCCGATGGTTTACCCAAGTGGTGAGTTTTTTGCGTAAACGTCCGTTATTCCCTCTTCCCTCCCTCAGTGTGTGTGTGTGTGTGTGGTGTGGTGTGTGTGTTGTGGGTGTGTGTGTTTTAATGTGTGGGGTGTGTGTGTGTGTGTATGGGGGTGTGTGTGTGTGGGGTGTGTTTTGTGTGCGTTTTGTATTGGGTGTGTATGTGTGTGTGTGTGTGTGTGTGTGTGTGTTTGTTTTGGTGTGTTGTGTGTGTGTGTTTGTAAGTGTGTGTGTTGTGGGGGTGTTGTGTGTGTGCATGTGTGTGTTTTGTGTGTGTGTGTGTGTGTGTGTGGTGTGTGTGTGTGGTGTGGTGTGTGTGTGTGTGTGGGGTGCCTGCGCTGGCGGATGCGTTGGGGGGTTTTTATGTGTGTTTTTTTTGGGGAAACTACTTTATTTTGTAGGTGTTACTTTTGGTTATTGGTTTTTTTTTTATTTTTGTTTGTTTTTTGCTTTGTTTTTGGTTTTTTTTGTTGCTGATTTTTTTGTTTTTTTGTTTTTGTTTTTATTTTTTTTTGTTTTTTTTTGCCTTTTTTGTTTGTTGTTTTTGGGTTTTTGTTGTTTTTTGTTTTTTTTTTTTGTTTTTTTACTTTGAATTTTCATTGTTGTTGTTTATTATTTTAAAAAAACAACAAACATTTTGATTGGTTTTTTGCATTTTCTGTGTGGATAGGTGGTTTTTGGGCCTATTTTATTATGATGTGTCTGTATTTTGGTTTGTATATCAGATGTTTATCCCTAAAGGTGGGGATGGATTTAAAAAGCACATGGGTGCTTATTCATTATCCTCGAAGTGAAAGAATTCGTTTGATTTGATTTAGTTTAATTTAATTCATGGGCGGTGTTTTTCAATTATAAATATTGACTTTTTTTATTCATACCTCTTTAGGTTTTTGACGTTGCTGTTATTATTTGCTTTCCTTTTTTTTTTCCCTGCTGTTTCTACATTTTGTCACAACCTTGCTGCGTTCC
>JASPKP010003223.1:0-5000 GCA_030674155.1 Stramonita haemastoma | reverse complement strand
TCGTTCCTTGGATAGAGCTCCGAGGTAAACCAATGATGATATTTTGTGTAGGCAAACCCTTTGCAATCCTTTTAGCTGCATCTCGACTTCGGGGATGTCTAAAAACAGCATTAGGCATGCGTTATTTTTTGTTGAATATCTATTTTGGCACGCGATGGCCTACCCTGTCAGTAGACTAAATGGGTTTTAATGTTTCCGAAGGATTTTCTGCGCATGTTCACACATGACCACGGTTTATAGTCGCATGCAAATGTCTTTCAGGGAAGTAGAGTCAGTACATGTTAACTTCGGGGAAAAGATGCCATTGAACAGGTACCTGGTCGGTGGCTCAACCCCAGGCCGTCGGATCACAAGCACAACAGTTTAACCACCAGGCTTTCGCGCCACCCGTAACCATAATCTATTTTTTGTGTTTTTAAATGCCTTGGTGTTAGTGTGAAGGTGTAGATAGATGCTGACCAGGCTTTTTTACGCCATAAGCAGGCAAAAGTTCTGTAGGGTGCATATTAAAATTTTGATCTTATACACTTGTCCACACAAATAAATCTAAAGCGTTGGTAAGTCTGCATCTTAATGTTATAGAACAATGTAAAAATGTCCACCCTTTATTCATCAAGCACTGTTGAGATTTTTTTTTTATACCTTCCTCGGTTAGATCTCCGACAGTCGCCAATAGTGAGATTCTGCGTATGCGACCGATTTTACTCACCATTAAGGTAGCAGCATTCCGACTTCGGGGATGGTGTCTAAATGCCAAACCAGTGTGCATACGTGTATGTATATATATGTACATATATATATATATATATATATATATATATATATATATATATATATATATATATATATATATATATATATATATATATATATATATATATATTATATATATAATGTCATAGCCGCTGGTACGAAATAGTTTTTCTCTTCCAAATGTCGGAAGGGGTTTCTAACGTGTGGGCAAGATGTTCTGCGTGTTATCGCACATGCGGCCTCAGTTTATAGTCTCATTCAAGGAACTTTTGGGACAGTGGGGATAGTGTTATTGCAGAGATTGAATCCTGTGACCGAAGAATTCTGAACTAGTAGTAACGAAGAAACATGTCACCTTAGTCATCTTGTTATTGGTGGATAGGTAGTCTAGTGGTTACGTACCTGTCTAGAAAGTGAAAAGTTCGGATTCGATTCCCGCTCTGCTGGAACTTTTGTCCCGAGAAAATTGATTTGTTTC
Source organism: Stramonita haemastoma (assembly GCA_030674155.1). Classification (NCBI taxonomy): domain Eukaryota; kingdom Metazoa; phylum Mollusca; class Gastropoda; order Neogastropoda; family Muricidae; genus Stramonita; species Stramonita haemastoma. Next base: position 3,769 of record JASPKP010003223.1, on the reverse strand, counting down.
AAACATATATTGAATTGATTTATTTGAACCGTCCGGATTTCTCAAGCTGCTTGTTGATGCTGTTTTCAGGAGTTCTGGCGCCAGACCAAAGTACTAAGCATCCCAGGGGTCTGGAAGCAGTTCCACGCTGCAGGTAAGGATCAACAAGGAGGAGGAGGACAACACCCCCAGCCCCAGGTTTTGGCTGCCAACACGCAGACGTCCGTTCAAGAGATGTTTCCCCTAGTCAACATCAGTACCGACTCCACTCCCCGAAAAGTCCTTTAAATGAGATTATAAACCAAAGTCCTCCCCCCCCCCTTCGAAAATCTTGCACGCACGTTAAACAAACCGTTTTGAAAGCGTAAGCCATTGTATGTGATTGTGTGGGGCAGAATGACATTTAAAAAAAAACATGCACACAGGTGTTGTGTTTAGACATCATCCCCGAAGTCAGAATGTGGCTACCTTAATGGTGAGCGAAAGGTCGCATTCCCAAAATTTTGCCATTGGAGAACTTCAAGCTCGAATCAAGGAACACAACAAAAAAATAACCTGCTGATATATCTTTATTTTTTTCAAACAATCTTATAAAATAGTTGGAGAATTGTTTTTACTATTATATCCTGAGGGACTGGTAAATGATTTTTTCCCACGAAATCGAATGAAAAAACAGTGTTTTTGATAAGACTAGATGCCCCTTGATAATCACTATCAATACTCCGATTTTTTTTTGGACATGAAACAAATTGTTCGCGGTTATTGGAAAATAGGTCCATGTGTTCCATAACCTATGTAGCCCTTGGGCAGCAAAAGTGTCAGACCTCGAAACTAAAAAAAAAAAAAAAAAAAAAAGCATAATTGCAAACGAGCAGTGATATAGCCATTCCTTTTGGCTGGAGTAGAAATGTGTACTAAAAAGTCCTAAGACGGGTCGCGGGGTGGTTAAGACGTTTGCTTACCAAGAAGTAAACCATGAGGTTCTGGGTTTGATTCCCAGTCTAGCTTTTTGTTCCCATTTCTTCGAAAAAAAATCTGAATGTCGGAGTCCTTCAGATGAGACTATAAACTGAGATCCCGTGTGTGAACCCAGGCAGAACATCTTACACACACGTTAAAAACCCGCTCTTCTGTTCTTAAACGTAGGTCATTGTGCGCCCGATTGGAGCGGATAAACCCCTCTCCCAACATGCACACAGGTGGCGTGAGCGCGCGCGCACACGTGTGTGTGCGTGCGTGCGTGCGTGCGTGCGTGCGTGCGTGCGTGTGTGTGTGTGTGTGTGTGTGTGTGTGTGTGTGTGTGTGTGTGTGTGTGTGTCTGTCTGTCTGTCTGTCTGTCTGTCTGTCTGTGTCTGTGTCTGTGTGTCTGCGTCTGCGTCTGCGTCTGTCTGTCTGTCTGTCGGTCTGTCGGTCTGTGTATAAAATGGGTAGTTGTGTGGAGGAGACATTAGGTTGGAAGGAGAGGCAAGGCAAGAAAAGTAAAGGAAGGGGTGTTTACGAGGGTATGGATGCATATTGAAAGCAGTGGGGATAAAAAATATCTGGCTATTTTATTCACATAGTTTATTTTGGGCTCGGATGTATTTTTAAAAGAAATCTTTTTAAAGGAGAGCAACTTCTAAATAAATGTCTCGGGTTCGAAATCAATTTGACCGGTAGCTTGCACAGAATCTCACCATTGGTAAACCTCGGAACTCTAGCCAAGGAATAAACCAAAAGTGGACACTAAAATCATCTGTTGCTGGAACTAGAGATTCTGATTTAAAGCTCCGTGATAATACTGTGAGCTACATACCATTGTGTCTAAAGCTACTTACTATTTTGTCTATGTGCCTATTGTGTCCATTTTTCTAACATTCAGACCATCTGACAGAAACCTTTACCCGCTATTAATTCGTTAACACTGTTACACTAACCTCAACTCTAACCATGACCCCCAACTCCCATGTGGACACAAAAGGCAGGTAGATATGTGGTATATGCTGACGCTTTTCTTCGCTCGCTCATATTGGCTAGAATGCAAAGTGCCTGTTTTTTTCCACGCTGTTCCTCTGCAGGAGGTCTATGCCTTGCTGGCCTCAGCCGACACATTCCCACTACAGGGCAGTTCATTAAGTTTTCAAATGAGAAAAGATATGCTAGAAGAAAAAAAAGCAGGAGAATAGACTGGGTCGGTAGGAAAAAAGCATGAGAGGATAGAGCCAAAGGAAAAGTCGGAAAGAAAGCGAAGGATAGAAAAGAGGGAATTTCTTGCAGAGCATTTCCAGTAAGTGGGGAAGCTCTTTCGACTGAGCCTCCCGGCATTTTCGGTGAAGGGGGGGGCAGAGTATGTTGACACAATGCATGTACATTTTTTTCGGGGTCAGTGGGAGGAGGGATGCTAGAATTTTAAGGAAAAGGCTAGGAAGAGAGGGGGGGGGGGGGGGGGGGGGGGCGGAGGGGGGGAACTGTAAAGTGTTTTTGTATGTATGGATGGGAAAAAAATGCATTTTAGAAAAAGTTAGTTAAAAAAAAGTAGAGGGTGCCGGTTGTAGAAGGCCCAACTATTTGGCGAGAGGGGTGCATTTTTGTTTTAAGATTTAAAACAGAAATGGGGTGACATTGGAGCGGGGACACTGATGTTACAAGGATTTATTGAATAATCATTGGAGCCATACACAGATTGCATTGCAGAAAATAGGCGTTAGTAAAGAGTAGAGAGTATGTTCGTGTGTTTTCGTGTGTGTGTTTTCGCACGTGTGTGTTTTCGCATGTGTATGTTAAGCGCGCGCCTGTGTGTTGGGGTCAAGGTGTTATAAAGAAAGAAAAATAGCCGTTAGCGAAATAACATGAATATAAGTTATCGGTGCATGTAGGGGGATTTTGTTGAAGAAAATTTGTTAAATTGCTGGATTTGCCGCCTTAAAAAAAAAGACTTAAAAATCGATCCCTGTAGGTTTGGAAAAGTGGAGGTGAAGGAAGTAAAGTGTCGAATTTAAAAGAATTGCAGTTTTTTTTTTCACAAAGCATTACGTGTGCATCTTATTTAACAAACTTGCATTAGAACAGGCAGGATAGCTCGGTGGTCAGAGAACTCGTTGTAAATGGGTACCCGCCCTCTTTAGGGACAGGGAAGGTAAAGCAGCAAGGTAGAGGAGATGGGCACCGCCCTCAATATGCTGGCCCCTGGAGAAGCTGAGGTTTCTGATAACTCGCTCCCCAATAACCACATAGGCTATGGGACACCTTTACCTTTTTGTGAATTATTAGAAAAGGCTTTGTTCCGTTTATTCTTTTTATTTTTACTGGATAAGGTGCAAGAAAAATGTCAAATCTTTAAGATAGCCAGCAACTTGTATTAGTATGTCCTGTTACCTTATTTCCCTCTTGCCTTTTGCTTTGCCATAGGTCAGGGACATGTCCACTACCCATAGTGGACATGTCCCTGACCTATGGCAAAGCAAAAGGTCATACATGTAGCACTCCCAGCCCATCAGTAGACTACTCCATCTGCATCTCTCCCAGCAATTTTTGAATCCCATTTTCAACTCCAATAAACTTAATCTCTATCACAGTCCTCTTATATTTTTAATGTTTTTTTACCCCTCAAAATGAAAGAGCAGCAGGTTGGAAATCTCATATTGTATTTCAACAAAACAAAAACCTAAAAATAACGGAAAGATAAATCGATAAAAAAAAGAAAGAATGAATAACTGGAAACAAAGGGAGGTTGGAGACCCCATGCAAGTTTTTTTAAAATTTATTATCAAGACTGGAGTAAAAGACTTTACCTTGATCAGTGCTCATTGCT
>JASPKP010003222.1:12500-20466 GCA_030674155.1 Stramonita haemastoma | reverse complement strand
TTTGACGGGGAGGCCAAAGAGCAGAGGCGGCAGAAAAAAGCCTAGGGTTCGGGGGGCATCTGTCTCCTGCACTTTTTTTATCTCCTCGGGGCCCAATTACAATTTCCCACATTTTTCACACACACTACCCAGCATTGAAAAAACCCCCACCAAGGGAAAGGATGGAGAGAGAAAAATAGAAGAGAGAGAGAGATAAAGAGAAAGGGAGAGAGAGAGGGGAGAGAGAGAGAGGGGGAGAAGGGAGAAGAGGGGAGAGAGAGGGGGAGATGAGAGAGAGAGAGAGGGGAGAGGGGAGAGAGGGGAGGGGAGAGGGGAGGAAGGAGAGAGGGGGAGAGAAGGGGGAGGGGAGGGGAGAGAGGGGAGGGGAGAGAGATAGAGCAGAGAGGGGAGAGAGAGGGGGGGAGGAGGGGAAGAGAGAGAGAGAAATTGTCCCTGGAAAAAAGAAAAAGAAAAGAAAAAAAAAAGGGAACAAAACAAAAAAAAAAAGCAAAGAAAGGTGAGGACAAAATGAACAGTTAGACAGACAGACGGGCATAAACAAAAAAAAAGCACCCCCATATAAAAGGACAGACACATAGACACAAAAAAGATTTTGAATTTTTTGGAATTTAAAAAAAAATTAAAAAACAAAGACAAAAAAGGCAAAAGGAAAATAGGAAAAAAAAGGGAAAAAACAAAAAAAGAAACGAACAAAAAAAGGGCCCATAGGGGCAAAAAAAAGGCAAAGAGAAAAGAAAGGAAAGGGAGACAAAGGGAAAGCCCAACGAGAAAAAAGAAAGGCATAGGGGCCCAAAGAAAAGTAAAGAAACCGGCCGCCAGGGCAGCCCGGGTTTTTTTTTGCCTTGTTTTTAAAAAACTAAAAAATTGCAGGTTCAAATCCCATAAGAGCCATGGGGATTTTTAATTTTTAATTTTTTATTATTATTTTTTACCCCGGGCCCTGGCCCCCTCCCCTGATTTGGAGTGTGCTGGGGGGTTTCATTGGGAGGCCCGGGGACCACACAGTTGAGCTTAAACCATTTTTTACAAACGGGGAATTTGAGAGTGTTGCTCAAATTATCTGGTAGCAATGCGGGGTGTCGAAATTCTTTTGGGCCCCTGGGGGGACGCGGGATATTTTTTAAGGAGCGTAGAGTACAACCCTTCCAAGTAGTTTTAAAAAAAAGGAAAAGCTTTTTCCACAGAAGCACCTTTGGGGTTTTTCCCTCATTAGATTGTTTAAATCAAAATAAAAGAAGCCTCTGAACCAGGCCCCTCATTGCTGGGGTTTCTTATGGTTTTTTTAAAAAAAAAAAGTTTGACCAAAACCGTTTTGAGGTTTTGGGGGAAGGGGTGTCTGAGACAAAGAAACTTTTTAATTCGAAGTAAAAACATGAAGAAAAAAGCAAAACATGGAAAAAAACAAAGGCATTCTTTTCTTAATAGGCCAGAAGGGATCCAGTTCATTATTTTTTAAAAAACAGATGCCCAAAACAGTTTTGTGCTGTTGAGTTTTTGTTTTTACCCTTTTAAATTCTCTTATTTCGGGATAAGGGGAATAAGTCCCCAATGTGCCTTTAAATTTTTTTTTTTTTTTTACAAAGTCCCAAAGGTGACATTTTTTTTTGTAAATTTCTTTCATCCGTTCCTACATGACACAGGGGGCCTACTCTTCGTTAGGGGGCGAACATTTTTTAACGTTTACACAAGGGTTCGGGCTTGCATACACACAGAAAACCTTTTTTTTAAATAGTTCATTTTAGACCCAGTGAAATGTGTGTGTGTTGTGTGTGTGGTTTGTGTGCGCGCGCCCCAAAGGGTTTTAAATTTTTGTGTGCTTGTGTGTGCTTGTTTTGTGTGTGGGGTGTGGTTCAACTTTGCGCGAAACGCCGCGTGTGTGTTTTTTGTGGTGTTTTTGGCTGAAAAGAGGGGTTTTGGGGGAAAGGAAAGAGGAGAGGGGGAAGCAGAAGAGGGGAAAAAAGAAGGGAAAAAAAACTGGGGGACTTTATCATTTCTAAAAGAACTCCTGGGCTTAAAAAACACCCCCCCCCCCCCCTTTGCCCCTTTAAAATTTTCCCGCCAAAGGGAAAGGGAAGGGGGAGTAGTACATATTCCCCCCCTCAAGAAAAAATAACGACGGGAAACCGCCCCTTTTCGCCTCCTCTGACTCAGAAAAGACTCAGTCACCCCCCACAAAAAACCAGCAGCTCCATTAGAGGCCAAAAATTAGAAGGGCAAATTAAAAAATAAAGCAGCTAAAAAGCCCCATAAGGTTGTTATAAGTCAAAAAACCCAAAATAGTCATGCATTGGTTGAGACCCTTTCCCCTTTTGACGAAGAGAGAGAGAGAGGGGGAAAAGGAGAGAAGAGAAGAGGGGAGAGAGAGGAGATAGAGGGAGAGGGGGAGAGAGAGGGGGAGAAAGAGAAAAGAGAGGGGAGAGAAAAAGGGAGAGAGAGAAAAAGAGAGAGAGAGAAAAATTTCTTTTCTCTCTCTGCCATTGAAATAAAAAACAAGTTGCCATCACATCGAAAAACCCACAAAAAAATCGCCCGCAAATTCAGCCACAGTCGTAAGGGAATAATTCCTGGAAAACCCGGGGAGGGGGGGGGGAGTAGTTGGGGAAAAAAAAGGGATAATAAAAACCTAGAGGAGGAAGTGGACGTGGGGGGGTAGGGCGGGGGGGCTTGGTGTGGGCTGGTTATTAAGCTTTTCTGTCTTTCTTTCAAGACTCCGGTTTTTAAAACACGGCTTCCCAAAGAATTTAGGGATAAATTGAAAATTCTTTTTCGTTTTTATACCCTATTTTTTTCTTGTTTTAATGACAGTGAAGGTCGATTTACGTGGAAAGTCACCCACTATCTCTTGTACGTTCCCTTAAAAGGGATTTTCAGAACACGGGATATCAAAAATTTTACTGCACAGATCAAAGCAGCTGTCATAACTGTTTACTACACAGGAAAACCCCCCAAATTAAAAAATTTTCCCAAAACATAGAGTTTCATCTGTCCCTAAACTGTAAATTTCAAACAGGGGTTGCCCTCGTCACAACTTTCCCAAACGGGGGGTAAATACAGCTGTCACAACTGCACTTCACGGGAAAAAACAGTTTTCCAATTGTCAATACAGAGGAACAACTGTCATTAAAAGTCAAACACAGGGAAAAATTCAGCCCGCTTTTTTGGTTTTCTCCAGGAAGTTCAGCGTCACAACTGTTTATTAAAACATCACTTAAAATTGTTCCCCAACTGGGCAGTATTTCATGGAATTTAAGCTGTAACAAGTGTGTTGACATGAGAGAAGCAGGTGTCATTCTTGTCATTCTCATGGAGTACAGTGTAACCCAAATGTCATTTCAAGTAAAGTAAAAGCTTTCAAAACCTTTTCATTAAAGGGAAAGGGAGCTGCATACCTGCCCAAATTCACAGCAAATTTTGGCTGTGGGGCAAAATGCACTCCCAAATATTTTTCAGTACAAAATGGAGCTGGAAGCACCAGTGAAATGAATAGAAAAATTTGTGCTGAATTGAAAAATTTAAAACATCAGTTTGGGTGAAATGAGTCAAAAAAAACATTAGTGGGATTGAAAACACCAATAAACTAAAAAGGGGGGTTTATAAACTAGCGTATTGAAATTTTTCTGAATACATCAAAATACTGAAAACACCAATAAACTGAACGGGGTAAGGTTTAACTAGTGTATTGAAGGGGGCAAGAAAAAAACCATATGTGAATTGGGGGGTTTATTTAAAATATTTTATTGAAGGGGGCTGAAACATCAATTTTCTGAAGTTTGGGGGTTTATAAACTAAAAGGGATTGGGAAATGGGGTTTAAAACAACCCCCTTTTCTGAAATGGGTTTTGAAAACTAGGGGTATTTAAGTGGGGTTTATAACACCAATACAGAAGTTTGGGGTTTATAAACTTGTGTCTTTAAGTGGGGCTGAAAAAAACCAAATTTTCTGAAGTGGGGTTGATTTAAAATTGTGTAAAAGAAGTGGGGGGGGGAAAACCCCCACATTCTGAAGTGGGGTTTATAAACTAGTGTTTGAAAATGGGGGGAAAACCCCCATTGCTGAAATGGGAACCCCTCCCCCAAGGTCCCAAACTCTTGTTTTTTTGGGGTGATAGAAAAGGTGGGCGTTTGGGTTTTCTATGTGTTGGTTTTACGCTGGTTTTCCATTCCTTTTTCTTTCTTTATTCTTTTAAATTTAAAGGGTTAAAAAAAAAACACTTATGTGTTTTAATTTTCATCCAGTCCCCGTGTGGGAGCAGTTTTTTTAAATTTTGTCATCTGTTTTTGTGTATTTTTGTACGTCCATGTGTCAGTTTTTCCCATAAGTGCTTTACATGTGCACACCACACATATAAATATAAAATATATATTTATATATATAAAATTATATTTATTATATAAAATATATTTATATATATTATATTTATATTTATATATATTTTTAAAAAACATATACATATTTTAAAATAATTTTGTGTGTGGTGGGATTTCGTATGGTTTTTTTTGTGGGTCGGGGTGGTATTTGTCTGTTTTGACTGTGGTCCGTGTGTAAATAAGTTAGGGGCCCCGGGGAAAACTAAAATTTAATTTATCATTTAAAATCAGTTTGAATTTTACTTAACCTGACTGGCTTACAAAGCGATGATTTTAAAAAAAATGAAATTTAAAAAAGCCCCCAATCTCTCTCTCAAATTTCCCCCGGGTTTTTCCCCAAATAAAAAAAAAGAGGGGTCAAAAGACAAAAACGTGGGTTCCTACCAGATCCCGACCCTTTAGTGCGGCCACAACAGAGACAACCATTATCCGTCATGTTCCATCATACCATTCTTGGGTTTGGCCTTTTGGGGGAAAAGGCTGTTCAGTTTTTGGGTAATTTTTCTACAAATCTATTTCCCCCCGTCTGGTTTGCCTTAATACACTCCCGACCCCGGGGCCCCAGGGTTTTAAAAAGACCCCCTTCCCGCTTCATTGGGCCCGGATGAAACAGAGGGGAGTTCTGCAGTTTTGGGCTGTTTCGAAAAAGGTGCCACGTGAGAGGCCCTTTTGAATAGAAGACCCCTCGGTTTCATTACCCGCACACAGCAGGGACTGACTCCAAAAACCCGGGGACAAATTTTTTAAAAGCTCGGACAAACAAAAAACTGCGTATTTGGGGGGTTTCCACCCTCCTTTAGCTCTAAAAAAAGTCCTGAGAACTCATTTGGGACTAGAAATCTAGCTGTTGGAACATTAACATTTAAAACCCGGGATACCCCTAAAAGCCCCAAACCCCTTTTCCCGTCCCAAACCTACCCAAACCCGGAAATGCAGTAAAACCCCCACCTCTATTTCCAGGCTTTTTGCTGTTCCTTCCATAAAAAAATATTTACTAGGGGGTTTTCATTAGCACCAATCCCCTTGACCCCAAAAACCAAGAGGTTTTGGGGAATATAGACACTTGCAGTATTAGTCGGGAAATTTTGGGCCCTTAAAACAATTTAAAAATTTGGGTTATCTGTAAAGCAAATCCCCTTTTAATCTGTGACCCCTTTAACCCCAAAAAATCCCGGGCCATCCTTTCTTCTCCCCCTTGACCTTTTTAACAACCCCAATGGGAACCGGCGGGGGGATAGAAAAACTGGCTGCCCAATGAACCCCTGTAGGTGGTCACACAGCAAAAAACGGCCCGGGGGCTTTTCGAACACCTGTCAGGTGGTCCAGAAAAAAAAACTGGCCCCATACAAAAACACCTGTCAGGGGGTCAAAACGAAAAAAAATTTGGTTTGCCATACAGAAACCCTGTCAGGTGGTCACACAGCAATAAACGCGGCTGTACAAAAACACATGCCCACCTGGTCACAAAAAAAAATTTAAACCCTTGGTGCCTACAGAACACCTGTCCCCGGGTCCCACAAGCAAAAAACGGCTGCCGTACAAAACCCACCTGTAAACCTGTCACACGGGCAAAAAACGGGCTGCCGTACAAAACCCACCTGTGGGGTGTTCAATAGAAAAAAAACGGGGCTCCCGTACAGAACACCGTCTTTTGGCCCACACAAAAATTGAATTGGCTCCCCGTACGAACACATGTCGGGTGGTCACATAGCAATAAACGGGGCTCCCAAAACGGGACACCTGTTGGGGTGGTCCCCCAGAAAAAAATAAACAACTGGTGCTGTACAGAACACCTCTGTCAGGGGGGTAAACAGAAAATTAAAACGGCTGCCATCCAAAAAACACCCCCTTTTTCGGGTTTGGTCACCCCAGCAAAAAAATTCCCTTGCATTTCCCCGTAGGGGCCTAAACTGCCAGAAACACAAAAAACCGGGATTTAAAAGTTGTGCCCGGGCCAGCCCGGAAGAAGAAAAGGGAAATGTGGCAACAGGGGGAAACAGCAAAAAAACCGAACAGTTTAAATCTTTGGGTTTTTTTTGGGTTTGTTTGAAACCTTCTCAAATTTCCCAAACCCTACTTTGTCTGGGGAGGAAAAAAAAAACTGGTGGGGGGGGGGTGGGGGGTGGGGGGGGGGACTTTAACCCAGAATTTATAAAAACCAAGAAGAGTGATTGAAAAGGGGGAAATTGGTGAGGGAGATGGTGGAGGCTTGCAGATTGGGGAAAGGGAAAGACATCGAACATCACACCCACCCGGCCTTTTTCCCTGCTCTCCCGCCTCCCTCCCCCCCTGCCTCCCCTTCCCTCCGGGACCGAGATTCCAGACAGGGGAAAAGGGACCCCGTGATCCCGGGTGGGGCTTTGTTGGGGCCCCCTTTTTGTGGGGCAGGGGGGAGGGGAGCAGTTTTTCCCCGGGAAATGGGCCAATGACACACCGGGGCTGATGCCCCCGGGGTTCCAGTCTCTTGCCTACCCCCCACGGGCCCCTGGGTTTTAGTGTTTGGGCCCTTGGGTTTAATCCTGTTTTTTCCCTGCCCCCCCTTTTAACGAGTTCTTTTTCTTTTTTTTTTCCCCTCTTGGGCTCTATGCTTTCCCCTGTTTTTTTTGTGTTGGATATCATTTTTTACATCTGTTCTTTTTGAGGGAAACGTTTTTTAATAAAATAGTAATCATTTCTGATTTAAATTTTAGGGGGTTTAAATTTTGGTCATGTTTTTTTTCCCTCTGGCACTTTGTGAGAGGGGACGAAACCCTGTTATTGAAAAAGCTCTCTCTCTCTCTCTTTCTCTCCCTTTTCTCTTCTCTCTCCCCTCTCTCCCCCTCTCTCTCCCCTCTCTCTCTTTCCCGTCTCTCTCTCTCACAAAACACACACCAAATACCTTTTTTAAAAAAAAAGGGGGGGGGGTGGGGGGTGGTTTAAAAAGAGAGAGATATAAAGGGGGAAGAGAGAGAGAGGGGGAGAGAGGGGGGAGAGGGGGAGAGGAGAGAGAGAAGGGGAGAGAGGGGGAGAGAGAGGGGGGAGGGGGAGGGGGTAGAGGGGGGAGGGGAGGGGGAGAAAAGGCGGGGGAAAAAGGGGGGGAAGGGGAGAGGGGGGGGGAGGGGGAGGGGGAGGAGAGTAAAAGATGGGTAGAGATAAAAGGGGGGGAGCAGAGGGAGAGGGGAAGGAAAAGAAAGGGGGAGAGATAAAAAAAGAGAGAGGGGTTAAAAAGAGAGGGGGGAGAGGGGGAGAGAGGGGGGAGGGGGGAGAGAGAGAGAGCAAAAAAAAAAGGGGAGAAGAGGGGAGGGGGAAAAGGGGAGGGGGAGGGGGAGGGTGGGGGATAAAAGGGAATCCAAGGGGCCAAAAAAAAAAAAAATTAAAAAAAAGGGGGGAAAAAGGGGGCCAGCTTTTGGGGTGGGATTTCCAAAAAAAAAAAAAATTTACTGGATCTTGGGGGTAAAAAAAAAAAAAAAAATTGGGGGGGGGGCAAAAAAGGGGGCGGGGGGGGGTCGGGGGGAATAAAAGTAAAAACAAAAAAAAAAAGGGGGGGGGGTCCGGGGGGGGGGCCCCCCCCACCCTCTTATTTTTATCTTAATCTATCTTTATCTATTTTTTTATTCTA
>JASPKP010003222.1:0-10000 GCA_030674155.1 Stramonita haemastoma | reverse complement strand
ACGGGCCTCGTGTGATTTGCCAGTGTGAGGTGAGTACATTCCCGGATGCATTAGTTTTTTTAAAGGGGTAAACCCCCAAATTTTTAAAATTTCCAAAAGCCAGTTCTCCCCGAAAATTTTTGGGCAGTTGGGGCGTCACAGTGCCCCCCCACTGACCCCCCCCCCCCCCCCCCTCCCCCTTTTTCCCTTTTCCCCCTCTCCCTTGGGCCGACCGGGGTTTCCTATTTTCCCGCCAAAAAAAAAGCTGGAGGGAACCCCCAAAAAAAAGCGCCAAAATCAAAATTTTGGTTGTTAAAAACTGATTGCTTTAAATTTTGGTTTTAGTGTGGTTTTGGTGTGGTGTGGTTTTTGTGTGGTGGGGGTGTTTTTTGGGGGGGGAGATGGGTTTTTTGGGTGGGGTTTGGGGTTTGGTTTTAGGGTGGGGTTTGTATGGGTGGGGGTTGGGGGGGGGTGGTGTAATGTGGTGTGTTAAGTGTGTGTTTGGGGGGGTGTGTTGAAGTGGGTGTTTTAGGGTGTTGTGGTATAGTGTGAAATTGGGGTGGGTGTGATAAAGTGGGTGATTGAGGGGGTTGTGGGTGGGTAAATTTTTGGGGTGTGGTGTGGTGGGGTGTGGTGGGGTTTGTTTGATCCCAGTGGGGGTGTGGGATTTTGTGGGTTTTATGGGTTTGGGGTGGGGTTTGAGGGGGTTTTGTTTGTGTGCGGGGGGTGGGGGACCGTTTAAATTTTGGTGGTTGGTTTGTGGGGGAAATTTTTGTTTGGGGTTTGGGTTTTTTTTTAAGGGGTTTGGGAGGTTTGTGGTGTGGTGTGGTGGTTTTTTTTTAAAGGGGGGGATTGTGGTTTTTTTTGGGGTGTGGTTTGGGGAAGTGTTGGGGGTTTTGTGGGGGTGGGTGGGGGGGTTTGTTATGAGTGGTTTTTGGGTGTGGTGAAAGTTGGGGGGGTTGGGGTTTTATATTTTGGGGGTTGAAATTTTTAGGGGGAGGGGGGGTTGGGGTGTGGTGTGGGGTGGGGGGGGTGTGGTGTGGGGGGTGGGTAAAGGGCAAAACCACTGAACATAGAGGGCCACTTGAAATTTCCCCCCCTTTGAAATTAAAAAGATTTTAAAAATTTTCCCTTTTCCCAAACACGCCCACCTCTCTCTCTCTTTTATAAATATATATACCTGTGTGTGTGTAAGTGTGTGTGTTGTGTGGGGTTTGTGGGGTATGTGTTTTGGTTTTAAGTGGGGGTGTGTGTAAGTGTGTGTGTGGGGTTGTGGGTGTGTGTGTGTGTGGTTTGTGTGTGTGTGTTTTGTGTGTGTGTGTTTTTAATTTATAAGGTATAGTATAAGAAGGGGTATTTGTAAAAGAGGAAAAAAAATTAGGTAAAAATTTAACATGTTTTTAAAAGGCTGAGAAAGAAAGTACCAAATGTAGGCTTTTGGCCAAAGTGAGTGCCCTAGTGGAAGGTTTTTTAAAAATTGGATAAACAAGTTTTAAAGAAAAATTTGGTGCCGAACCACAGTGGATTGCTTAAAATTTTGGGTGTTTCAAAAGCAAAAGGCATTTTGCCCCGGGCCCCAGAGGGAGTGACACGGAGTTTTGGAAAAAAAAAAAAACCAAAATCCCCATAAAAAAAAGTGTAGCTTTGGGGAAATTTTTTTACAGAGTAAACAAAATCTGATCCCTTTGCTTTTTGTGAGACATGAAATAATGAAGAGTTTTCAAGGGGGAGGAGATGTGTTGAGAATTTTTCTTTTCCCGGGGATAGTAGAGCAAATTTCCTCTAAAAATTTGAGGCAGCAGCATGACTGCATGTTTGTGTTAAACATTTTGAAAGAATTGTGTGAAGGATTTGTGGTTACACCCCCCAATTTAAACTCCAGTAGGGGTTTAAACACAAATCCCCCTTTATTTCTGCTGTGTTTGAGGGGAAACCCTCCCAAAAAATCAAAAATTTTGGTGTTTTTTCCTTTTAAAATGATAGAAACCCAGCATTGATTGCTGTTTAAAAAAAAAATTTTTTCCCCGTTTCTTTGGTACACTTTGGGTTTTTTTCAAATGCGGGAAAAAATGAAGTTTCAAAAAAGGAAAATCTTCAGTGAAAAACGGGAACAAAAAGGGAAAATCCGGAAAATTGCTGTGCAAACGAACCTTTTGATTTGGCAGTTAACAGGAAAGGAACCTGAGGTTAGCTTTGGAATGAGGGCAGAGAGGCAGGCAGGCCCCCGCCCCCACAATGTACGTTTGAGCATCGGCTTTGCAACGGGTGAAACCCTTGGATAGCTGTTCACAAAGGGGCAACCCTGCCAACGCCCCCCCCCACCTGCACTAAACCCCACTGGGGGGTTACAGGGACAGATTCCCCCTTATACATCAGCTCTTATCCAAACCTGTTGACCGGCCATCAAGCCGGGACTCCCCTCCCCTGGGGACGCCCCTTTTTCCCAGTCTCCACTTCTTTCCCGCTGAACGCCCCGAGTGAAATTGTCTCCTCTATTGTTTGTCTTGGTCCCTAAAAAGCTTTAAGGGTAGGATGGAAAGGCCATTTGGCACATGGTTTTATTGACCCCTCTTGCTGGGGAAAAAAACACAAAATACGACACCGGGAAAATTGACCGACAGATGTTTTTGGGGACTTTTTTTTTCCTTTTTCTAGACCAAGTAAGACAAAAATGGGAAAAAAGGGGCCTACAGCCCTACTGGAACAGCTGTTTTTAACAAATTGGGGCTAAAAAAATCGGTTTGCAAAAAATGGCTATTAAAGTTTCGGAGGTTTTTTAAAAACGCGTTTTGGCCCTATTGAGTAACCCGTTTTTTGATAAAAAAGACTGGAATTTTGTGTCATTGACATTTGCTTTTATCAAATCAATGTTTTAAAATCTTTTTTCTGTTTCAGAATTCCGCTGAAAACATAATTGGTTCAGTCTTATAATCCCATTATGGGTAATATTTTAAAAGAAATTAAGTTCAGCTTTTAATACAAAAGCAGCCTCCCAATTTTGGATTAAAAAAAAACTTTCAAAATTTAACGTAGACAAAAAAGCTTTTTTCCCTTTGGCCCGATTTAATATTTAACCTACAGACCACACTGTGTTTTTGGCCCAAAAATTTTCAAACCCTCAGGGTTTAAAATTTGTTTTACTTTTCACTGGTTTTTCCCCCAGGGGTTTCAACCCTTCTCTTCTCTTTCTTCAAATTTTTAAAAACCCGATGATTGGGAGAAAAACAGTTATGAAAATTCCCTTTTTTTGGTAAATTTGGGAGACAAAAAGTGCTCTTTTTTTTCTTTCTTTTCTGAATCATCGAAGACCAGGTCCCAGGGCCCCTTTCCGATTCGAAAAGTTGGTGTGAGGGGGCCCCCCCGGTGCCCCTTTTTTATGTTTCTAAAAATTAAGACTCCCCCATTAATTTGTAAATCGGGATTTACACTTTTGAAAATGTTTTTATCCATAATCCCAAAAACGATTTAAAACGTTTTCAAACTTTAAGTACTTTGGGGAAAAATCTTTTTTAACCCAAAAATCTTTAAAACAAGCTAAAAAAAATACTGCTGTGCCAGGGGAAAACTAATGTTCCTCTTGAATAATACAAAATCATAAACTTCTAACAAGCTTGGATTTAAAAATAATTTTTCTTGTTAAACAGAAAAAAAAAAAAACTCATTGACAATGGTTAAAAACCAATAAAAGCAAAAAAAAAAATTTATGGAGTTGTTTTTTGTCGACTTCGGACGCCCTTTGGATCAAACCCCCCTTAAAAAACAACTCGAAACTTATTCTTTCCCCCCGGGGCCCAAAAACCTGATTTTTTGCCTTTCTATCGGGCCATTTAAAAGTGTACCTTTTTGAAGGGTTTTTCTAAATTAAATTTTTCCAAAATCATTATGGTTTCCTCGGGGGTCTTGTTCTTGGTATCTGTTTTTCCTTTTCTATTTTTATACCCAATGATTTCCCCAAAAGTTATCAAGAAAATCTTTTTGGAAATCTGCTGATGTTTATACCAAAAGCCCACTCCCCCAAAGGATCCATGCCAGGTCTTCAGATTTAAAAGAAAAGGAAATTAAATGTTCTCATGAAATTGATACATTTGAATAAACGGGCCCCTTAAAACCTGGGAAAAAAAAAATTCATGCCCCTTTTTCAATTTCCCAAAAACCCATCCCAAATTTTAGTATAGATAAACCCAATTTCTCTTACATATAATGTTATAATAAAAAAGATTTCAAAAATTAAAAATTTTGGGAAGTAACTACTGAAACTTTTTCCTTTCAAACACTTTAAAAAAATTTTTGTCTAAAAATTTTGC
The DNA here is from genome assembly GCA_030674155.1 of Stramonita haemastoma. NCBI lineage: Eukaryota > Metazoa > Mollusca > Gastropoda > Neogastropoda > Muricidae > Stramonita > Stramonita haemastoma. The sequence goes on along the minus strand of JASPKP010003222.1, from coordinate 5,717 downwards.
CTTAAAAAAATTTCAACTGTGTAAAACAAACAAATTTTTTTTTCCCCACGCAAGCAAAAAAAAGTATTTTTTTGTATTAAACTTTTTTACAGTCAAAAAAAGGGTTTACCCTTTCCCCACATTTTTGGGATCTAACAAGCAACAATTTAAAAAGGGTTTGGAATCCATAAACTTGCTGTTAACTTTTGAAAAAATTTAAATAAATTTTTGTTAACAGATGCTAAATTTTTAGAGTTTAACGACATTCCCCCTAAACTTTTGAAATTTCCCCTTTTTAATATAGGAGTTCAAACCCGCATCCAAATTTTTCATGTTATTACCCCAAGTGGGGCTTAGAGACATGTTTAGAAAAAAAAAATTTTTAGACGCTCTCACATGTTTAAATTTCTTCCATTTTTTTCCCTCCCTTGAGACTCGTTGTCTCCTGGCCCAAAGTCTGAGCGCTTTTGGGGCTTTTAAAAAATTTGTTTGTTGTTACGACGAAGGGACATAAACCCGACAATAAAAACCAAAAGGGCCCTTTTTATTAGTAACCAGTTTTGATTTATATTTTTTATCTCTTTTGTTTTTTGGGGGTGCCCTGTTCCCCCCCGGCGGGGTTTTGCCCAATCTGCTTTTCGGGTTTTCCCTGTTTGTACGCGCTGTGTTCCCAAACCCTGTCAGCTTTTTATGTTTTCAATCTCACTATTTTCCCCCCTTTTCCTCTCTCCCCTTCCTTCCCTTTCCCCCTTTCTTTTATCATTTTTCGATTTGTTCTTCCGTCTAACTCTTTTTAGAAAAAAAACAAACAATGTTATTTACTTGTTTTTTTGTAGCCAAAAATTTGGTTTTTTCTTGTACTTTCTCAAAAGAAAGCACTTGTGCTTTTTCGCCCGACTTTTTGATCTTCCCTGTCTTATTTTTTTTTGCCTTTTGAATTCTTTTTCAAACACATTGAACGTGCTTGGGTGTTTAAACTTATTATTTAATCTTTTCTTTTAATAAATTTATCTTTTTGGTTTTTTTTGGGGGCCAGGGTGAAAAAATTCATTGACTTAATAAATTCCCCTTTTGAACATAAACATTTCGTCTTTCCCTTCTCTCTACCCTTGTTTATTTTCGGGTCTATCTTGTCTCCCCTTTTCTTTTTCTGTGATATGGGCGAAGCCCACTTTGTTTATAAATCATAATATATACGCTTTTTGGGACCACAAAACAGAAAACGCAAAAATTTCCCCGGGTTGTTTATATCAATGGCCTCCGTATTGGCCCTGCCCCCTTTTCCCTTTACAAGACATACAAGGGTTTATCTCCACCCCATAAAAACCCAAACCCCCGGGAAAGGTTTGGGGTTTCCATGGAAAATTTAACGTGTACAAAAACACCCAACAGCTTTTTAGAAAAGGCAAACACAGTAGCGGGCAGAAAGCAGCAGCAGCGAAAGCACCCAACACCCAAGCACCCCAACGCAACAGTGCAAAAACTTTCTCCCCCTTTGTTTTCTGGGCCCACTGAAAAAAATTTTTTCGCTCCTGCGTCCCCGTGTAAGAGCTACTTTGCAAAAAAGCTGCAGGTCGTTATTTCATTGTCGCACCGTTGCTGTCTGCCCCCCTGTCTTCAGGTTTTCCCACTTCCCTGCTTTGATGGGCATCCTCAACCCTACAATTTTGAGAAAAGAGAGGGAGGAGGGAGAGAGAGAAAAAGAGGAGAGGGAGAGGGGGAGAGAGAGAGAGAAAAGAAAAGAAGAGAGAAGAGATAGAGAGAGGGGAGAGAGAGTGAGGGAGAGAGGGAGGGAGGGGGGGAGGAGGAGAGAAAAGGAGAGAGAGAGGGGGGGAGAGAGAGTGAAGAGGGTGGGAGAGAGAGAGAAAAGAAGAGGGAGAGAGAAAAGAGGGGAGGGGGAGAGAAAAGGAGGAGAGAGGAGAGAGAGAGAGGGAGAAAAGAGAGAGAGGGTAGAGAAGAGGGGGAGAGAGAGAGGGGAGGGGTCACAGAGAAGTGATTTTTCTCGGGACACGTTTGAATGGGTTTGTTTGTGCCCTAAAATTTTTCTCCCAAATAACATTTTTCTTTTTTGTTGATTTTTTTTTTTTTTTTTCCCCATCTTTTTGGGTGATATACAACTCTCTCTCCTCTGCTTTCTGTCTCTGCCCTCTGCTTTCTGTCGGGTCTGTCTCCTCTGTTTTCCCTTTTCTCGTCTCTCTCGTCCTCCAATTGTTTTTTTTAAAAAAAATTTTTTCCCAAGCAGGGATATGAAAATTTTACTTTTTTACAAATTTTAAATTTTAAATTGGGTCTTGTTGTGTACGTTTTTCTTGGGCCCCTTTCTTTTTTTTTATTTTTTTTTGATATAATTCATTGTTGACTTGAATTTTTTTTGATGCCGATTTGGATTTATATTGATCATTAAATTTTTTCTTACCCTTAATGCTCACTCTCTTTTTTTCACTCGCTTTCTCTCTGCCTTTTTCTTTCTTTGTCACTCACTAACCCCCCCCTCAATCACTAAAAATTTAAATCACTCATTCAACTCACTCACATCACTCACACACCACACACACAACACACAACAACACACACACACACCCCAAACACCCCCCCACAAACAAAACACAAACCCCGCACGCACACACGCACCAAACCAAAAAACCCTTTTTCAATACAAAATATACTCTCTCTCTCTGTGTTAGCTACAGTTTATATCTGATGATAATGACCACAGTTTCATGGAAAAGGAAATTTTCTGACCCGTGGCCACATGTGACATTTTACAGACGTGGACGTATTTTTCTGTTTGGGGTGTTTTAAGAATTTACACTTGGGTTTTTCCATCAGTCATTTTTTGGGCCCCGAAGGGGGTTGGGGGTTTTAAACCCTTTGGAAAGGGCCCATCACTGAGGTTTTATACCTTTTTTTGGTCCCTTTTGTAGGGCCCGAATAATGAAAGTCACTGTCCTTTTGTTTCTGTTTCCTTTATTTGGGGGGACAAATTTTGCCCCCCCTACTGTTCCGGGGGGAGCTAAAAAAAATCTTCTTGGAAAAATCCGCCCTTTAAAAAATTTCTTTTTCTTGACACATGTTTTCCCGATCTCCCCTCCCTGAAAAAAAGCAAACAAAAGAAACGGGGGGAAAAAACAGAAAACGCTGGCAAATCACTTTTATAAATTAGTACTGGAAAAATATTTTCGGGATGTTTTGTTTTTTTTTATTTTAATTTGCTTGCTTTTTTGCTTGCAAAAGCTGATAATCAAAACTTCGGGCCCCCCAAAACCCCCTTTGCACCTTTTAAACCCCCTTTTTTTAAAAGCTGCTACTTCAGCTTTAAAACACCTTTGTTTTATTCCCTTAAACTCCCCAAAAACCCTTTTTCAAATCTACACAAAACCAAAAGTAAAATCCAAAACGATAAAGAACTACCCAAAAAAAAAACCCGGCAAACAAACAAAGTGAGGACAGACCCTTTTGGGAAAACTCCCCAAACACCAAAAAAAAGTATTGCTCTGAAGGCAAATTTTTTTATCTGTTAAGTAAAAAAAGGTTCTGACAGAAATGGACACACTCACTCTGGGGCCCTTTTTGGTATCTGCAGGAAATGTTTTCAGACATATTAGCAGGCCCAGAGGTTTCACAGTTGGGTATTTTGTGCAGGCGGTTGATTTAGGTATTTTCCCCCGGCTTTTTTAGAAATAAGGGTGTGGTTTTCGCCCGTGAAAATTTTTCTGTAGAAGGCAGGGAAAGAAAGAGGTAATTACGTAGCTAACTGTAGCAGGGCAGGGATGATGAGGATTTTCAGTGGCTATCTGGCTTTAGATGTGGTTTAACGCAGTGGGCTATTTTAATTTTTGCAGGGGTGAGCCTGATGAGGTAAACACAGTGGCTATTTGAGGGATTACCCGTGGCTATCTGTAACAGGGGCTGATGGGGATATTTACAGTGGCTTATCTGTACAGGTCTGAGGGGGTATTCCCGTTTGGGTAACGTAGCAGGGCAGGGATGATGAGGGATTTTTCCCTTGGCTAACTGTAGCAAAGGGCCCGAAAGGGGGTATTACAGTGGCTACCCCGAAACAGGGCAGGGGTGAAGAGGGGAAATTTCAGTGGCTTTTCTGTAAACAGGGCAGGTCTGATGAGATATTACAGGGCTATCTTAGCAGGGCTGGGTGAGGGATTACATAGCAAACTTTTGCAGGGCTGATGAGGTTTTTCATGGCTTTTCCGTAGCAGGGCCGGGATTATTAGGTTAAAACAGTAGCTAAACTGTAGCAGGTCTTTTATGAGGTATTACAGTGGTATTTTGTAGCCGGTCCCGATGAGGTAATTTCAGTGGCTAACTTTTTGCAAGTTGATGAGGTTTTTACAGTGGTATCTATAAACAGGGGAGGGGTGAGAGAAAAAACCCGTGGCTATCTTTGCAGGGGAGGGATGATAAGGTTTACGTGGCTAAAACTTTTAACGGGGGTGATGAGATATTAAAAGTGCTATCTGTAGCAGGGTTTTTTTAGGTAAAACCCTTTGGGAATCTTAATTCCTTTCTATCTTTTCACCCCCCTTTTAAATTCAAACTGTACACAATCATTTAAAACCCTTTTTCAAAATAATTTCCTTTTATTACATTAATATTTAAATTTAAAATTTTTCAAACTTAGTCCCTTTTCCCTTAACAAACAATTTAAACCCTATTTACAATTCCCTTTTTTCTTCATCTTAAACCAAAATGGGGAAAATGGCCCCTTTTCAAAATTAAAAAATTATTTTTACATCCATCTTTAGGGCAACCCTTTAACTTCATCGAAAAACGTTTACACAAAAACATTCTTTTTAATTTACAACCTATTAAAATAACATTTCTTTTTTCTTTGGAAAAAATTAAAACTTAAAACCAAATTCATCTTAAAATTAAATTCAACATTCCTTTCATTAATCTTCCTAACCTTTTTTACAACATACCCTTAAAATTCCCCTTCCCAAATAATTTCACCCAACTTTTTAACAATTTCAAAATATTAACATCTACTTTCATTTTAAATTCCTAACCCCATTAACCCTATCTTTACTTTCATTAAACTTACAACCCATTCCCAAACAATCCCTTTCCTTTCCATTTAATCTTAACCATAAAATTTAAAAATCTTCCCTTTCATTTTTCATCAATATTTTAACAACCCCAAAATTTACCATCTTTCCCTTTCACAAAAAAAAAACATTTCAAACACAAACCTAATTATTAAACAACCATTCCCAACTCCCTTTTTTCTGTCTTTTAAACCCCATTTCCCCATAAAAATTTAAAACTCAAAAACCCCTTTTACACAATATCCCAATAAAAAAAATTTTCACAATACCCATTTAAAAATTTTTAATTTCAAATACCTTTTTTACTTTCTCCAACCCCCCTTTTTCCCTCTCCCTTAAAATCTCTTCCAAAAATTTCCTCTCCTCTTCTCTTCAAACCAACCCCACAACCCCCCCAAACCCAAAACACCAAACACACAACCACCCCCCACAACAAACCCCCCAGCCATCCCACCACAAAAAAAAACACAAAAAAAAAACCCACAAAAACCCTTTCACACCCCCCCCAACCCCCAAAACACCCCACAAACATAAACCCTAAAACCCCCATAACACAACCCAACCAAACCCCCCATAAAAATACAAAAAAACCACCCCAAACCAACCCAATAACCCACACAACCACCACACACACAAAACACACAACCAAAAAACACACACCACACCCCCAAC
>JASPKP010003221.1:12500-20467 GCA_030674155.1 Stramonita haemastoma | reverse complement strand
GCATCCAAAACAAGACGACAAAACCAAAAAAACCCCATACCATCAAAAAAAAGACCAAACAAGAAAACCCCCACAAGACAAAAAACAAGAAATACATCAAAAAAAACCCCAAGGGGGAAACCCCAAAACAAAAACCACCAAACAAGAAATACCACAAACAAGACTAGATAAAAACAAAATAGCATAAAACAATACGCCCCACCAAAAAAGACAACCACCAAACAAGACATCTCAAACAAGAATAGCATAAAACAAACGACCACCAAACAAGACAACTTTCAAACAAACAACCACAAACAAGACACCCCCCAAAAAACAAACAGACCACCAAACAAGACGCATAAAACAAAACCACAACAAGACAACCACCAAACGACCCCACAAAAAAGGGAAACCCATCAAAAAGAATACCAAAAAGACACCATAAAACAAGACACCCCCAAAAACAAAAAAAATCCCACCAAAAAAGACTCCCAAAAAACAAGACTACCCCAAAACCAAAAAGCATACCACCATAAAAGACATACCATCAAAACAAGAAAACCATCAAACAAGAATACCCCAAACAAGAATACCACCCAAAAAAAGAAACCACAAAAAAGGGCCACCACCAAAAAAAGACATACCACCAAACAAGACATACCATCAAACAAGACATAGCATCAAACAAGATATACCATCAAACAAGACATACCACCAAACAAGACTTTAAACCACCAAACAAGACATAGCACCAAACAAGACATACCATCAAACAAGACTTTACCATCAAACAAGACCATACAAGACATACCACCCAACAAGTACCCAACAAGACATACCACCCAACATGACATACCATCAAACAAGACATAACATCAAACAAGACATAGCATCAAACAAGACATACCATCAAACAAGACATACCACCAAACAAGACATATCACCAAACAAGACATACCACCAAACAAGACATACCATCAAACAAGACAAATCACTAAGCAGGACAAACTAAAATATGCAAAAACAGACAAACCACTTTTGTTTTCATGCGCAAGTTAAGTACCTATGCTGGAATTGGATCCTCGCCCCGTCTTCCACCCCCACTGGTTATGCCCCTTTGCCTCTGTCTCTGTCTCTGTTTCTCTGTCTCTGTCTCTCTCTGTGTCTCTGTCGTGTTGTGTGTGTGTGGTGTTCTCTCTCTCTCTCTCTCTCTCTCTCTCTCCTCTCTCTCTCTCTCTCTCTCCTCTCGTCTTCTCTCTCTCTCTCTCTGTCTCTGTCTGTCTGTCGTCTGTCTGTCTGTCTGTCTGTCTCTCTCTCTCTCTCTCTCTCTCTCTCTCTCTCTCTCTCTCTCTCTCTCTCTCTCTCTCTCTCTCTGTCTCTCTCTCTCTCTCTCTCTCTCTCTCTCTCTCTCTCCTCTCTCTCTCTCTCTCTCTCTCTCTCTGTCTCTCTCTCTCGCCCCTCATTCACAGAGTACTTTTTTGCAGAATACTGGCTGAAATTATATTTATTTATTTATTTATTCTTTTATATCGAGGATAACAGAATAAGCAATCATGTGCTTTTTTTCATCCGGTCCCCGTGTGTATGCAGCTTTTGAACTATTGTCATCTGTTCCCACCGGCACACGATGAGACTGTGACGATGTTAAACAGAACGGTGCCACAGAAGCGATTAGTTTTGGAAACTTGACAATATCAGCAGTAGACCATCAACATAGCAACAAAAAATTAATGAATAGATTTAGAACGCTAACATCCAATGTAGATTCAGCAAACATCAGCGATGCTGCGCTCTCTCTCTCTCTGTCTCTCTGTCAGTCTCTCTCTCTGTCAGTCTCTCTCTCTCTCTCTCTCTCTCTCTCTCTCTCTCTCTCTCTCTCTCTCTCTCCTTCTTTCTCTCTCTCTCTCTCTCTCTCTCTCTCTCTCCTTCTCTCTCTCTCTCTCTCTCTCTCTCTCTCTCTCTCTCTCTCTCTCTCTCTCTCTTCTCCTTCTTTCTTCTCTCTCTCTCTCTCTCCTCTCTTCTCTCTCTCTCTCTCTCTCTCTCTCTCTCTCTCTCTCTCTCTCTCTCTCTCTCTCTCTCTCTCCTTTTCCCCCTCCAAATCAGAGCATGCTGTCAAAAAATAAGTGAATAACCTTGCGGATAACTACTGAAGAGTATCTACCTTTCTGGAATTTGTTGTACACATGGTCATCCTTTTAAAATAACCATGTTTTGAGAGTACTTTGATATAAAAAAAATGAAACAACACCGGGGGTATATATATATATATATAGAGAGAGAGAGAGACATATATATATATAGATATATATATACATAATATAATATATATATGTGTGTGTGTGTGTATCTATCTATCTATCTATCTATCTATATATATATATATATATATATATATATATATATATATATATATATATATATATATATATATATATATATGTGTGTGTGTGTGTGTGTGTGTGTGTGTGTGTGTGTGTGTGTGTGTGTGTGTGTGTGTGTGTGTATTAATTTTACTCATGACTTAACGGATATCTGTGTGTACCTCGGAATGGGTCTTGGGTCTTCAAGGGTAGAATTTAGTGAGGATATATCCTGTGAAAAAGGAAAAAAATCGCTGGCTTGGGTTATTTGGATGGGGTTTTTCCTCCTTTAAAACAGTAGTCTCCTACTCTACACTTTCTTAGCCATGAGGATGAATATGATAAGATACTGATAGCACCAGTATAATTTTTTTTTAACTCTTGGTGAAATTGTTTGCATGTTAAAATCATATCTTATAAACATATTTTTCGTACATAAAGCATACACGAATATAACCTGTTTATCAGCAGTGTTTGTACATTATTTTCCACATTGAGTATTGGCTTTAACTGTTGAAAGAATCATGCGCTTTTTTCTGAAAAAAAAAGTATACCCTATGTATTATTTTTGTTGTTGTTGCTTTTGGAATGTGAATACATCTTCGCCTATTTTTCATAACTGCTTTGAGAACCGCAAATCATACAATACAACAGAAGTCTGGTTATTTGAGAGTGTAACTGATTAATTCGTGAATTTAAATTATGCTTGTATCGTGTGAACATAGTATCTCTTGCGTTTTCATTGTATCTCAGTCATGATATCCAAGGTAAGATATTCCACATTTTTTCTTTCGCTCTGTGTTATGTATTCAACTGTTTGCTTGTCTGACCCCCCCCCCCCCCCCCCCCCCCCCCCCCCCCCCCCCCCCTGTCTCTCTCTCTCTCTCTCTCTCTGTCTGTCTGTCTCTCTCTCTCTCTCTGTCTCTCTCTCTCTCTCTATCTCTGTCTCTCTCTCTCTCTCTCTCTTCTCTCTCTCTCTCTCTCTCTCTCTCTCTCTCTCTCTCTCTCTCTCTCTCTCTCACACACATACACACGCACGCGCGCACGTGCGCACGCACACGCACGCACGCACACACACACACACACACATGCAATATTTTCTCAGTGACAGTTTACGCACATGCAGTATTTTTGATACAGTTATGCTGACAGCTGATCCCCTAGTCCCACCCCCTTATTTGCTACCCTCTCTTCCCTTAGTTTGCATCACAAGCAGTGTCTGCTTAGCGTAATAATTAACAAAGTGATCTTTGTAAACACGAACACATTCTTGCCATTAAATCAGAGAGAGAGAGAGAGAGGAAGGAGAGAGGGAGATAGAGAAAGAGAGAGAGAGATTCATTCAAAACTCTTTTTTTTTTTCATCGAGGATAATGGAATAAGCACTCATGTGCTTTTTACATCCAGTCCCCGTGTGTATGCAGTTTTTGTAAATGTCATCTGGAGAGAGACAGAGAGATAGGCAAGGCAAGGCAAGGCAAGGCAAAATATTTTGATAGAGAGAGGGAGCAGCTTGGGCAGTCATCCATATAGTTATGGCTGTACAGCACAGAGCGGTGCTCTGTAGCATTTCATTGGTTTATAGCAGTGTGGGGTTGAGGGACCAAGCTTTATCATGGTAGTTGTTGTTTCTTTGTTATCGACCTGGAGAATACCAAAATCGGTCATGCACTCCCCTTTGTGTTTAGTGTGTCTGTGTGTGTGTGTTTTGTTGTTTGTTGGGGGGGGGGGGGGGTTGTTGTTATTTTTTGGGGGGAAGGGGGGAGTACAACATATAATGGAAACTGGGTCGCTATGTGTGAATTTTTAGGGGGGGCACAACATAAAATAGAAACGGTTTGGATCTCTGTGTTTGTAAATTGGGGGAGGTACAACAAAAAATGGAGTCTTTTGGGGCTGCTCTCTGTTTGTGTGTATGTTGTTTGGGTTTTGTTGTTGTTGTTGTTGTTTTGGTTCGGGGGGGGGGGGGGGGGAGTACAAACATAAAATGAAAACTGTTTGAGTCGCTGAAATATAACTCAGTGAATTACAAAGGTTGAAACACGCCTGAGACGATGATGCTGTGATGACAATGCTTTGGATATGAACACGCGTATGTTCTGTTCAGGTTGCTGAGCCTGCCTTGTAATTTATGACAACACATGAGTTTGAGGCCATATATTATATATATATATATACATATATATATATATATATATATATATATATATATATATATATATATATATATATATATATATATATATATATATTAAAATTTTTATATCACTGAACTTTTGATTCCTTCGCCGTAAAATAACAGAGGAAAGGGTGATATTCTGTACACTTGTTGGGAAGATTGGTTTATGATTTTGAGGAGATGTGCGCATACTCTTGAGGAACTATTGGCTGACATTTTGAGGACATGCGGGCACACTCTTGAGGAGGAGTTAATTGTGTACATACACTTGAGGAGGAAAAGCATATTCTGGAAATGCTTTTTAGGGAGATAGATGCATGCAAATGTGGTCGTGAGGAGATGGATATAATGCACACCCTTGGGGGAAAAGATAGCTGTCTATGCTTTTGAGCGAAGGTGTGTAAACTCTTGTGCTTTTGAGGAGATTGGTGCGTACTCTTTCAGTGATATGGATGCATACTTTTGAGGGGAAGGCTGTGCTTTCTTAACGAATAAGTGTATTTTTTAAGAGACATAGACGTTACTCTTGGAAAGCAGAAGCATAATTTAAAAAAAAAAAGAAAAAAAAAAAAGATATCTGCATAACTTTTGAGGAGACGAATGTCTTGCTCTTGAAAGATAGGTGCATACTCTTAAAACAAGATAGCTGCATAATTTTTGAGGAGACGAATGCATTACTCTTGAAAGAATAATACAAACTCTTAAAAAAGATGTCTGCATACTTTTGAGGAGACAAATGCATTACTCGTGAAAGATAGATGCCCACTTTTAAAGATATATGCATAGTTCTGAGGAGACGAGTGCATTACTCTTGAAAGATACATACATACTCTTAAAACGATATCTGCATACTTTTAAGAAGACATTACTCTTGAAAGGTACGGTACATACACACGTTAAAAAAATACTTGCATAGTTTTGAGGACACAGATGCATTGCTCTTGAAAGATACATACGTACTTTGAGACAGAAATATTTTTGCATACTTTTGAGGACGCAAATCCATTACTCTTGAAAAGACACAGTCATACTTTATAAATATCTGCGTACTTTTGAGGAGACAGATGCATCACTCTTGAAAAATACAAACTCTTTTAAAAAAAAAAATCTGCATACTTTTGATGAAGTAAATGCAAACTCCTGAGAAGGTAGAAATGCGTTCTTGAAAAGGTAGATGCCTTTCCTTTTGATGATAGAGATACATATGCTTGATGAAACCGACGCTTTTTTTTTTTTAAGGAGATCGATGCAAACGAGTAGAGTATTAAGGAAACATGTACATACATACCTAGGAGAGGATAATGTTGTACACTGTTTAGGAGGTAGAGCCTAACACGTCTGAGGTGATGAATTTGCATACCCTTGCGGACATAGACGCAAACGCTCTTTAGGGTGTAAACACTTTGACCGTAACGGTAAGTACACACCCATAAAGGAAAAGATAAAACTACTGAGGGGACAGATGCTTGCACGCTGGGGGAGAGAAAACCTGAGATACCATTAAGGAAAAAAACAGGGCGTTATTCTGCAAAGAGAGGGGTACCTCACTGATGAGGAGTTGATTCTACGCACTCTCAAGGAGATAAAATACACACACTATTTTTTCAACAAATAAGTGTAAACTCAAGAAGAGATCACTACACATTTACAAGGGAGTTTGGGCTTAGTGTTTAGGGGATGGCTGCATCTCCTTTGGATGAAACGCATGTACACCCTTGAAGAGACAAAGGCACATTCTTCAGATAAGTTTCTCATCTCTACCGAGATAGATGCACACACGTTGGAGGCGACACATTTGCATAATCTCGCGTGGGTCGGTGGTCGAGAGTAAAACACACCTGCCTAGAAAACGAAACGTCACGGTTGGAAGTGTGCGGTGCTTTGATCCCTGTTTAGGCCTAAAACTTTTTCCCCATCCATGAGTGGTGGTCTGGGTGCTAGATTTTCGGATGAGACGAAAAACTGAGGTCCCATGTGTTACACGTCATTATTTAGCGCACGTAAAAGAATCCACGGCAACAAGAGAGCTTGTCCCTGGCAGAATTCTGTAGAAAAAAGCCACTGTGAGAGGGAAATAAGTACAGTTGCTGACAGGAATAGAAAAAAAAATCGGTGGCGCTGCTCTTCCGGCGACGCGCTCTCCCCGGGAAGGCAGCCGAAATTTTACGCAGAAGAATCTTTCATGACTTAGAGTTGAGGGGTATGAATAAATAAATAAATAAGTAAATAAATATATAATATAATATCAAGTAGTTAAATGCATACTCCGGTAAATAGATGCAGCTCTTGAAGACATATGTGCATCATTCTTGAGGAGACATATCTATACTTTTGAGGAAATAGAAGCATACGCTCCTTTAAAAAAAAAGGTTTATGTTTACTTTTTGAGTAGATTAGTACACACTATGAAGAGACAGATGCATACTCATCAGATGATTCGTGCATACTCGGGGGGGGGGGGGGGGGATATGTGCATACTCTCGAGGAAGTAAACTCATACTTTTGAGGATATGGTGAATATTATTGAGGAAATCAATGTGAGATATTCTTGAAGAGATAGACGCAGCTGCTCGGAGATGATAGACATGGACTTTTGAGGGGATGTCATTTATGCAGAGCCTTGCATGAACTACACGCACACTGTTGAGATGAGAACTTTGATGCACGCGCCCTCGAGGAGATGTGAGAAAGAATGCAACTGTTGAAGATATAGATGCACACTTTTGATGAGACAGATGCATATTTTTGAGGAAATCTTTTACGATTTATATGCAGCCTTGGACCATTCTCCCAATCGTGTAGTAACATTCATAACGGATTTTCGTTTGCCCATTTGCTCGCTTCCTAGTTTTGGGTTGGGTTTTTTGTTTGTTGTTGTTTTTCGTTCGTTTGTGTCTTTTATTTGTTTGTATTCATGTGTTCAGTTGCAAGAAGAAACGGTTCTCGTAAATATAATACCAATTCCTTTACTAACTTGCTCATTAAGTGCTAGATCTAGTCTCCTACAGAACAGTCGTGTTTCTCTTTAATTAGGCTCGGTTGAAAACCTGCTCTTTCCAGAACGAGAGAGCTCATTGCCATTAGGAGAGAGAGAGAGACAGAGAGAGAGACAGAGAGAGAGAGAGAGACAGAGAGAGAGAGAGAGACAGAGACAGAGAGAGAGAGAGAGAGAGAGAGAGAGATTGTTCCTGTGTGGTAAGCTGATGCTTTTCTACGATGATTATTAATTTTCCCGACACCGGTAAGGAAGCTCTCTTTCCAAGACCGTCCTACTCCAGACACGGGTGGGATGGGAGGAAAAAGACTGAAGGAGAGTTGGCAGGGAGGGCATCAAAACTGAACCAACCTTGACATTGCAATGCTGCTGGACAGAAAGCTGGACAGGCCAGCAGAGCGGAGAACTAAGTCACTGTCCACCAACACGTTTACTGTGTTTTTCCAGTGCC
>JASPKP010003221.1:0-7500 GCA_030674155.1 Stramonita haemastoma | reverse complement strand
TGTAGAACCTGAGATACAATAATCAGCCAAAATGAGCACCCAGGCCAGGGGTAGTCGCCCATTAAAATAGGTCTAATATTTGAGAAAACTAATATATAATCACAAAACTTTGTAGGTATGTATTTCTTTGTGTACTCAATCAGCATGTAGAGTTTCATAAAGATTAAACATTGGTTGCTAAGGAAAATTTAACATTGAAATTGTGATTCAGTTTTTCTTAATTTTCTCAAAATGGCCGCTTTCAGGTAAACCCTCTTCTAAACCCGCTATCTCAAAAACTAATCATCCGATTTTGATGGGGTTTTCACCAGTAGAAAGAGCATTCAAGTTACATCTAGAATCATATAAAATATGCAAAAAGCCGGATTATGACATCAGACTCCTTTTGTGCTGGAACGTCACATATATATATATATATATATATATATATATATATATATATATATATATATATATTATATATATATATATATATATATATATATATAACACCAGGGAGCTGGAGATGAAACAAGAATCTCCAAAGATGTGGCCTAAAATTGTTTTTGTTCCTTTGTAAATTGGAACCAGATTTTATGAAAAAACGATATATTCATGTCGTGTACCGGAACTCGAAAATGGTTTTATAAAATGAATATATATGTGTGTATGTACCTATGTATGTACGTACGTACGTATATATATATATCTATATATATTATATATATATATATATTCAGCAGGGTAATATTGGAGAGGTTTATTCATCATAGATATTTTCTTGGATGTCCAGCAGCGCAAACTAGCAGAAAACTTTATCAGTATTTCTTTATTCATGTCGTGCCAGGAAAACCAGAGCAAGGTTCATGACTGAATGTTGGTTTTCTTTTTTGTTGTTGATGATTTTAAGCAATGCAAACTAGGGGAATGTTCTATGAGAAGATTTTCCTTTTCCTGATGTATACCCGTTTTTTCTTCTGAAACAAGTGTTTAATTTTTTGGTGTATGTGTTTCTTCCGCAACGCTTAAATCGTCCTTGGTGAACAACCGTTATGGTTTTGTCCAGGGCGTTAATACGAGGAACGACAGTAAAATGGGTTTTAAATCTTTTTTATCTATCTGTATATAGCCGCACAGTTTTGATCTGAGATTAAGATTTTTACAAGACGATGACGGCCCTGATACGGATTCTGTGGTCGGTGAGTGTCAACATGATTGGGACGATTTTTTGTGTATATTTTCAATGGATTATGTTTGAAGTTAAATCTACAAAACAATGGACTTTTTTTTTTTGCTTGGAGAGGAAAACAAACATAGCTTTTAATGAAGAAAGGTGACTTGTTTTGTAATTGAATTGCATATATTATGAAACTATCTTTTTTTATGTGGAAAATGTTCAGTTTGCTATTGGTGGTTTATTACTTCATGGGTCGCGTTTTATGGCCTAAGATGTACCTGACTTGTTTGATTCCTGCTTTTAGTTTTAATTCGGATTTAAACACGTACAGGGTACTCATCCTTGTGTCTGTCTTGCCATGCTATGCTATCTGAATATTTTATCAAATAATTCAGCTGTGTGCAAGCACATGCAGTTATAAAAACAACGTGCATTTACACGCACCAGCGTTCGCAAACACACACACACACACACACACACGCACACGCACGCACGCACGCACGTACGCACACATACGCACACAGTGCGTACTTAAACACATACGCACACACATGCGCGCATGCACACATACAAACACGCACGCACGCACGCATGCACACGGCGACAAGAGAGAGAGAGGAAGGCGTGCCGGCAAGAGAGAGTGAGAAAAAGAGAGAGAGAGAGGGAGGGGGGTGGGCAGCTTTATTTAGATCCCTTCAGGTGGGAAAATAAAGATGTCATAAACAAACACATAAGCTAATTTGAAGGGAAAAACATGTCATCAGCACATATGTGCGCACAACTACTTAGTACACATAACTAGACCCCGCGCACGCACTCACGCACGCACACACACACACACACACCACACACACGCACACGCACACACACACACACACATGCGTGCGCGCAGGCACGCACGCAAGCACATATTCATGTGTACAAACATACAGATTCGCGCAACAGAAGACTTAAGCATTAAACACATGAACTTAGAAGAGAACTTTATCTCCATCCCCACCCACTGTTCTTTCTCCACGCTATCGTAGAACAGATGAGGGCCAGTTTACAGTCAGACTATTTCTGGGCCCAGGCCAAAGAGGTATGTATGTCTGAAGTTGATATATATAAAGCTGTGTACTAAGTCCTACAGTGAAATGTTGCTACACTTTGAATTAGTGTGTGTGTGTGTGTGTGTGTGTGTGTGTGTGTGTGTGTGTGTGTGTGTGTGTGTGTGTGTGTGTGTGTGTGTGAAGGGGGAGGGGGGGGTGTCTTTGTCCTTGACAAACTCCAAGCTAAGCAACTCGTATTCTTGATTTAAGGAAGAAAAGATAATTTTGAAGTTGGTGTGTGGCTACCTATGTGTGCGAGGTAACAGAAAACAGCTGGCCACACAAGCAGACTTTTCATCTCAATGTTGTGGTCTCTCACAATCTCTCCTAGGTACGGTGAATAAGGCAGCGAGAAACCTGTGGGTGACCCCCAAGGTGTATTTAGTTTAAGCTGTAGATTGTTGAACAAGAATAACAGCAGCATCAACAGCAGCATCAAGTGTTTCATAGTAGAACTGACAACATGTATCGTGAGAATAATCTCACTTAGCAACATCCTAAAAACAGCTTGGAACAGTGTAGCTTTCAAACAGCATAACCGTTAGAACAACAATGAAAAGACTTGGGTTGTCGACGTCCTTGATCATGATCTCAAGACCGATTTAACACAACGACATCAAGCGATCAAAACAAAAACGTTAACGTGATGGTGATCTCGTCTTGGTAATTGATGAGCGATTTTTCAGGTATGCAACATCAAAAACTTAAGCTTGAATAATTTAGTTGCTTGACTACTTTGTTGGCGTTTAAAGCTTCAAAACATGCGAGTGGCAACTATTTCATGTGTTGTTGTTGTTGTTGTTTTTCAGGGAGCGATACAACATTCTTGATGATTAAATAACAGCAGTTTTCACAGTTGAAAGAGAAGTCAACCATAAAAATGACTACCGCTGCAGCACTGTCATTCAGCACGGGATGTCGTTTTCTTCCTTCTTTCATTCCTCCTTCCATTCGTAGAGTTATTGCATTTCAACTCTCTTACATAGGTTAACTACCTCAAAATAACTATTAACTCACACACGTTATGTCCCATTATATGGGTTCAGACCTTTTGTGACAACTGTAGGCTAGGTTATCTCCCATTATGCGGCCATTTTGGGGGTGACTCTCTTACATAGGTGATCTCATAATTATTATTAGGTAGGACCACGGCAGCCGCTAATGAGTAAAGCGTAGTGGAAAGTGGCAAATTAGATCTACTTTGCACCCAAATTTCTCCATCCAAATCTAAAAGAAAGCTAAAAAAAAAATATACTAGTAAAAAGTTTAATGCATTAACTTAACGTCTGTAATATCATTTTGCAAGAATGATGACTGGATAAGTGCGAGCGATGATTTGATATCGGTAATAAACTTAAAAACTCGCCGCTACCGGAGCCTCACTGGCTGAAAACGCGACTCGGTGAATTTTCGTGCTTCGTCTTCCAACACGATCTGTCACCCCTTCACTATACAAACCTATTCATAGCGCATACCATTGGAAAGAAGAAACTCTCCACTAACCGATTATATGAGGAAACTTTAGTGAAGTTATTTTTTTAATACAGTATAATGCGTTTAAAAAATCCCTACATTTTTCGGAAGTCGTAGAAATTTCCCTATTAATCGTACAAAAAAATCCAACACAGCGTTAAAAAGCTCGTTTTTTCAAGAACAAAAACCTCATTTCAGTTTATCGGTTATTTCCGTTAAATGACGTCTGATTCTCATTTGCATACAGCACCCCCCTTCTAACTGACCAAAATGGCGGCCTTAGCGAGTCTACACATAGATGCTTCAGACTTGCGAACGTCGATAGAGATTTTCGATGTGTACAGCGCATTTACACTCACATCTAAAGAAGTAAATGCTGTGCTTTTATTTTGTACGTAGTTACTATCGAATCTCGATGATTTTAGATTTAAAAACTTATCGTTGATCGCAAGTTTATCCCGGACTGGGATCGCAGGGAGCGAAGAACTAGGTCATCGAAGGGTGCTCTCAGAATTTATGAGCTCGCGTGAAATTTTTCTATTATAACAATAAATGAGGGTGATGATTCTATTCTAAATAGTTTCTAGTAGTGTTTGTTTTTTTCTTAGGATCTGTACTTTGTTATATCGTGCCGAAATGTTCGACGAAACATCGTGAAAACAAATGCAAGAATGATAACTCTTGCCTAGATCTAATTTCTAATAGAGATTTGGCCGATTTTGTTTACCGTTTGTTGTGTCTGTGTGCATGTAAGACCGCATTTTTAACAGAAATAGTGATTTAACCATTAGAAATCACTCCTGAATGCATCCATTTAAATTCATGCAAAGCAAAACTTTTTTTTTTTTTTAATCAGAGCATACAAGTGCTAATCAAATTGAGTAAAACTTTGTTCTCTCTGTTGGTTTCACATTTTAAACAGTGCATGAACTTTCTTCACTTCTTTTTCATTAAGTTGTTTTGTTTCACCAAACATGTAGTTAGAAAGAAAAAAAAACACAAGAAAAACTGAAAACTTTGTAATGATTTTATTGTGCACAAACAAGCCTATTCAATACTAATTTTTATCACACACACACACACACACACACACACACACACACACACACACACACACACACACACACAGAGTCACAGTCACACAAAGTCACACACACACAAATACTATATATATTACACACACACACACACACACACACACACACACACACACACACACACACCACACATAAGATTCACACACACACACACTCACACAACACACACACACACACACACACACACACACACACACACACACACACACACACACACACACCACTCATACCTCTACAATTCATACTTGCATGTATGCACACTTAAATAAAATGTACAGACACTAAGAATACACACCGATTAGGCAACTCACAAAAATGTCCAAATATGCATTTTTAATTGTACAAGAAAAATGTTAAAAAATACAACACTAATAAGTCTATATCATACAGGCATTGCAACAGTATGTCACACAGTGAAAGATATTTCAGCAGAGGTCTAGGAGGTCTGTGATATATTTAGGAAGAAACTATGCAAAGGTTAAAATCACTGGGCACAAAAAGGATACATGCAACATCACAATGCAACATGTAAGCTCACCAGAAACCTATAAAAAAAAAATTAATAAAAGAACACAGATGATCACATGAGTACACCTATGATATATTGTACAGAAGATGCTTGACAAGACAAAGGGGGGGGGGGGGTGTTAGGGGAAAAAAACAAACAGAATCACTTGGAATGGCCTTATAAAGACATGCGCATTGTTTCAAGACAAACATTTTGATAGGTGTACCATTTTTGTCAGTCAATTAAAAACATATATGATGTTAATGCCTATAAGGGGGAGGGGGGCTGAGTGGGGGGGGGGTGAGTGAGGGGGGGGACCAGAATAACTTGGAATGCTCTTTAAAAAGACTCACTGTTTAAAGACAAATATTTTGATAGGTGTACCATTTCTATCAGTCAATTAGAAGCTGAGATATGATGTTAATGCCTATTGAGGGGGGGGGGGGGGGGGGGGGGGAGAGGAGTGGAGGGGGGGGGAACCAGAATCACTTGGAATGCCCTTTAAAAAGACTCACTGTTTAAAGACAAATATTTTGATAGGTGTACCATTTCTATCAGTCAATTAGAAGCCGAGATATGATGTTAATGCCAATGGGGGGGGGGGGGGGGTAGAAGTGGAGGGGGGGGGAACCAGAATCACTTGGAATGCCCTTTAAAAAGACTCACTGTTTAAAGACAAATATTTTGATAGGTGTACCATTTCTGTCAGTCAATTAGAAGCTGAGATATGATGATAATGCCTATTGAGGGGGGGGGGGGGAGGGGGGGAAGAGGAGTGGAGGGGGGGACCAGAATCACTTTGAATACCCTTTAAAAAGACTCACTGTTTAAAGACAAACATTTTGATAGGTGTACCATTTCTATCAGTCAATTAGAAGCTGAGATATGATGATATGCCTATGGGCTGGTTTTGTGTTATTATTTGGACAGGTTTTATGCTTCACAAATTGCTGTCATAGGGGTGTTTTGGATGATTGCAGTTTGCCTCTACATGATTTTTAGCTTCTAAAAAAAAATACATAGCATCTGAGTAATAAGTACAAGCTGTAATATAGATCTTAGACACTTTTAGGCATTCTTGAGATTTTTACAGGAGGGTAAAGTACCCCTTTCAGCTCAATTCGCGAGCTATTTTTAGAATTTTTCTCTGATTTTGATGTAAAATTCCATTTGTTTCCTTTGACTTATTTTTCTGCTTTTTAGATATTTGTTTCTTCAAAGTAGCATAAAACAATATAAAACTAGTTTCAGCACTGTCAGGTTCATAATAAGCATGAGGGAGATGTCCAAATAAGGCTTTAAATAACGAATTGACATTTTTATCCCATCTGAAAATTTTTAAAGTGGTATATCTCAAAAACTGTCTAAGATAATGATATGAAATTTTGCATGCTTCTTGATCTTGCTACTATCTTTCATTTGAGATAACAAATATCAAATTCTATGACATCTGAAAAAATGAGTGGTCCTACCTATTATTATGATGGTCTTTTAGAAAACGCTGTCTCTCTCTGTCTGTCTCTGTCTCTCTCTCTCTGTCTCTCTGTCTCTGTCTGTCTGTCTGTCTGTCTGTCTCTCTCTCTTCTCTCTCCTCTCTCTCTCTCTCTCTCTCTCTCTCTCTCTCTCTCTCTCTCTCTCTGTCTCTCTCTCTCTCTCTCTCTCTCTCTCTCTCTCTCTCTCTCTCTCTCTCTCTCTCTCTCTCTCTCTCTCTCTCTCTCTCTCTCTCTCGTCACAGATTTTCTCCCATGGTAATATAGTTTCTGACTTTTGGAGCTGTCTTGACATAGCTTGTCTTCCAGTTTGCAGCTGTCGCCTTCTGGACCTTTCCTGCAGACAATTTTCCTTCCGTTTTTACGGGCAGTCTTTTGGAGCGGTCTTCCCATAGGTTACTTCCCATTAAACAGTTATTGCTGTTGTAACTCTGCGACCATGAACAGCTGTGGTTGTTAGTTTGGGATCTTGCCAAGTGTGTCGTGGAAGTAGGTTTTACACACATACACACTTAGGCACACACACACGCGCGCGCACACACACACACGCATGCACGCACGCACACATGCACGCACGCACGCACCCCCTCTCCCCTCACACACACGCACACACACACTCGTCATTAGTTTATTTCATAGGCTATTACATTAGCACACAGACACAAACGCACATACACACGCACAT
>JASPKP010003220.1:17500-20473 GCA_030674155.1 Stramonita haemastoma | reverse complement strand
GAAGAAAAAAGGGAAAGGGAAAAGAGAGGAGAAAAGGACGAGATAGGAGAGAGGAGAGTGAGACAGACGGGGACAAAACAGACAGCCCAGACAGAGAGACAAAGAGAGACAAGAGAGAGACACAGAGAGAGAAAGAGACAGAGACAGACAGAGACAGAGAGACAGAGAGAGAGAGAGACAGAGAGAGAGAGAGAGAGAGAGAGAGTGTGTGTGTGTGTGTGTGTGTTTGTGTGTGTGTGTTTTGTGTGTGTGGTGTGTGTGTTGTGTGTGTGGTGTGTGTGTGTTTTGTGTGTGTTGGTGTGTGTGTGTGTGTGTGTGGGGTGTGTGTGTGTGTATGTTGCGTGCGCACGCGCGAGTCTGTGTGTGTGTGTGTTTTATTTTATTTATTTTATTCTTTTATATCGAGGATAATGGGATAAGCACTCATGTGCTTTTTTTCATCCAGTCCCCGTGTGTATGCAGTTGTGTAAATATTGTCATCTGTTCCCACCGGCACACAATGGCCTACTCTTACGAAAAGCGAGTGTGTGTGTGTGTGTGTGTGTGTGTGTGTGTGTGTGTGTGTGTGTGTGTGTGTGTGTGTGTGTGTGTGTGTGTGTGTGTGTGTGTGCACTATAATGTGTGTGCACTATAGTGTGTGTGTGTGCGCGCGCGCTCGTGTGTACGCGCGCGCGTTTTTTTTTGTATGTACTATATTGTGATCTGTGCGACCAGTCTTGCTCCCACGCTCAAGTTCGATCGAAAAGAAAAAGAAAGCCTAAAAAGCAAGTGTCACGTGGGATCATTAGATAAGAAGGTGGACTAGATAACACCGGAGTAAAATGGGTGACTTTACCTTAAAGAGTTGTAACCGCAATAGGACACAGTACTGAATGAACAGATGAATGTGCCGGGGGGCGGGGGGATTGGGGGAGGGGGGAGGAAAAGGAAGGGGGAGGGGTAAAAGCTGGAGGCAGTGTCCTAAAATGGTCCAATCAGAATGTTGCAAAAATTAAGCCGCACGCGACAGACCAAAGGGCCGTTACTCCGTTAGCCTCGCCTAATCCTTTGAGCACGGGACGGTTGATTGTAGGCCTGCTATCAACTCAAGCAGGGAGAGCCTAGACCTAGCCTATCACTAGTATCAGTGTTTCAAGAAGTAAGCACGTCTATCATCAGTCATGACCGCCTTACCCAAAGCAGTGACCATTCAGCTGAGAAAGCAATTCATCGGGTAAGTGATAAGTTTTGGTATCTTTCACTGCTTAGACAAAACTGATTGGTTTTGCAACTAGGCCTATTGAGACTGGACAAGGTCAAGTTCAGTGTTGTTGGGGTGTGTATCTTACGTATGATGTTCTACACTAGGCCTATTACATACTAGCCGACCGTTACGCCTATCGACGTTACGCTGCTTATCCATGCATCCTGCTTCTATTGGTCATTCACCTGATAGTCTGCACAGCAGCGATTCTTAACTAAAACAGATTTGCTTTAATATTTTGCCTTTTGCTTATGAGACTAGAAATATTTTCATTTCAATATTAATGTAGGCCTATTGACTTAGATTGATGGATCCATATCATCAGCCAGAACTTCACACACACACACACACACACACACACACACAACACACACACACACACACACACACACACACACACCACACACACACACACACCACACACACTGGGGCTTGTTCAGAGACTGAGAGAGCCTGAAAAATATGCCCAAACCAAAACAATTTTATAATTTATAATATATTGGGATGAAGGGAGAGGGTGCTTTAGTATCAATCTGTTTTAATGCTTTAGACTAAAGAGTAAGACTGACAGCTGTGTGGACACATAAGTAAAGTCAGAGAATGCAGCACAGATGCAGCAGTGAAGCACTTGTGATTCACTGGCTGGTTCATGTATTATGGAAATGGTGTGTAATAGAATTAAACTGTATTGTAATGCAATATCTCAGCCTCAGCCGGCTCAGGTCATATGCTCATTTGAGTACAAGTTTCTGATTTATTAGCAACCTCATCACTCTTGAAGTTGAACAATGTGAGGCTTTAGATGCTAAACAAAGCACATGTTTTCACGCAATGTCTTGTTCTGTTGAACCATTTCAGTTATAATGTAAAAAAAAAAAAAAGAAGAAAACAACAAACCAACCAAACAAGCCCCCACCCCTTATCCTCCAAAAATAAAACCACAAAAAACATATTTGCTCAGGAATGAATTCTAGGTTATCATAATATTAAGATAAGACATGCCCCACAGCCAACATTAGTATACATGTTGTGTGTGTGTGTGTGAGTATATATATATATATATATATATTGCATGCATGCATGCATGCATGCAACTCTCTATCTTACACACTCATATCTCTCTCTCTCTCTCTCTCTCTCTCTCTCTCTCTCTCTCTCTCTCTCTCTCTCTCTCTCTCTCTCTCTCTCGATAGACGATAGCCTAGTGGTCAGAACATTGCGCTGGCAATTTGACGACCCGGGTTCGAGTCCCGTCGAGGAGATTTTTCTCCTGGAGTTAACATCAGTGCTGTCTACTCTCCCCAAAAGTCCTTCGGATGAGACTTTAAACCGGGCCCGTGTGCGAACGCACGCAGAACATCTTGCGCACACGTTAAATCCTGTTCCGCTTTTCGTAAGAGTAGGCCATCGTGTGCCGGTGGGATCAGATGACAATATTTACAAAACTGCATACACACGGGGACCGGATGAAAAAAAGCACATGATTGCTTATTCTGTTATCCTCGATATAAAAGATTAAATATATAAAATATAAAATATATAAAATATAAAATATATAATATATAATATATAAATATAAATATAAAATATAATATATATATAAATATCTTTCTTACCTTATTATATGTAGTGTACTGTCGCATTTCTCTTACCTTATTATATGTAGTGTACTTATTTCTTGTATGTTGTTTGGTACTGCGTATAGTTTTATTGTTTAATATCTTTATTTT
>JASPKP010003220.1:5000-10000 GCA_030674155.1 Stramonita haemastoma | reverse complement strand
GTGTGCATGCGTGCATGCGTGCGCGCATGCATCACACATGGTTGCGTGATAGCACTTGTATTGCTGACATATTAGAATGCATGCAAGTTTGCACACATACAAGTTTGCAAGGAGAACAGTTGATGTCATTCCCCCCCCCCAAAAAAAGAAGTTGATGTTATTCAGGTGTCAGTTTTCTTAGAAGTACAACGGTCTGCTTTGGGTCACATATGACACTCTTCCGGGGACATTAAAACACTGTAAGTCTTTTTTTTTCTTTTTTTTTTTTTTTGGGGGGGGGGGATGGTGGTAGGTTAAAGAGAAACATGTCTTCTCTCAAGTAATAAGTAACACTTCCCAAGTGCAGGGTATGTTCCTGTTTCAGTAACACACTGAACAGCGAACACTGACATGATTTACAGGAAAAAAATTTTTTAGTGTGCAAATTTGATCTTTTGCATGCACACATGTCTGCATGATGGGAACGAAGGCACTGGCAGGTCTGCTGTTTTTTAAAGGAGATTGTAAATATCTTCATGCATAATCTCCTGGGTGCCACTGATGAGATTGGAACAGGTCTACAAGTCCATGAACTCGTGGGATGGAAGGCCAACAATCTATCCACTGAGCTGTAGTGTCTCTAGCTCATGTACAGGTTTTTGTTAGTTGTATAATTGACAGATTCTTTGGATGCAGTTAAGGTCCTGCATAAGGATAGACAAAAGTTTATAGATATTTATACTTTGTGTATAAATTCACAAGTTCAATATTCACAATATACATCTACACATCTGCTTGCATCTTTGAAAGTGCTCATGTGTGCAGATACATGATTCATCAGCTACAAGTCCATTAGGTAATGCTGTGCTTTCCTTGCGCAATAAAGCTTGTTTACCAAGCAAACTGTTTAAATGTTTTTGCTTAGGGATAATTTAGATTTGGCAATAAGTATGTGTGTGCGCATGTGTGTGTGCCTGCGCTGCATGTTTGTGTGCACTCACTCACTCACTCACTCGCTCTCACACACACACGCACACACACACACACACACACACAACACACACACACACACACACACACACTCACACTCACACTCACTGACTCACCTACTCACCCACACATGCACACAAACGTGTGACATTCACACATACACACACACATACATAAACACACGCACACAAACACACACACACACACACACACACACACACACACACACACACACACACACACACACACACACAGAGTATATATAGTACCACATGAGCATGCCAACTATTTTATCTGCTTGCACGTTCACACATTCACAAAATGTGCCCACTCATGCAAGTCCATCCATATACTATAGTACAAGCAGAAGAGATGTACATATGATAAATAAATCTTTCATACAGATTGAGTGTGAACCATATGCATACATCATTTTACAAGTAAGGGTTTGAAAAGAAGAGAGAGTGGGATATAATGTCAGTTTGGTTTTTCTCTGGGGCCACAACTTTAGCTTACTGACTTTTGGTGTGCCCCTTTTACATTGGACTTTGGATGGTACAGTGACATTAACCAGTGACTCCCTACTCTGTGGTGTTTGCCTATGTGTGTGTGTGTGTGTGTGTGTTTGTGTGTGTGTGTGTGTTTTGTGTGTGTGTGTGTGTGTTTGTGTGTGTGTGTGTGTGTGTGTGTGTGTGTGTACGTACGTACGTGTAAGTGTGTGTATGTGTGTGTACGTGTGTGTATACATGTTTGTGTTTGTCACTCTGTGTGTGTGTGTGCGCTGTAATGAACACAGATGCCACAGGCTGAAGATGTAGCTCTAGATCCTTTTCACCCACACCCTGAAACACTTTTACTTTGGCTGCCAGGTACAGTGAGAACCGTGGTATGTTGATTTTGCAGGCAGTCATGTGCCTTGTTCTTCAAAGCAGATCCTCTGAAGATTGTGCGTGCCTCTGGCCAGTACATGTTCGATGAGGAAGGACATAAATACCTGGACTGCATCAACAATGTTTGCCATGGTGAGCATTTTCATCCCTTTCCTTTTTCTTTTTTTTTTTGGGGGGGGGTGGGGGGCGGAAGGGGTGGGTGGGTCATTGTTCTTTACTTAAAAGTGATTGTTCTCTCTACAGTTTAATAACTTTTCTCTTTCTTTTTCTTTTTCATTTCTGGGCTAGAGCTGTGAGGTTTATCAGTGGTGAGCTTTAGGAAATATATTACCATTTGCCCACCATTAGAGTAGCCATATTTTGACTTTGGGCTGTTAGGTGTTATTTTTTCAATTATTTTTTACTTTTTTTTTTAAAGCTACCTTACGATAGGCTAGAGGTACCTGTTTGTTTGCATATGTGTAAACTGGGTGTGTAAACTGTGTGCATATAAATGGGCATTATATATAATATGCATAGATTATGCATAGATTGCGTACATGAGCCCTTGAACAGATGCATATGTATACTTGTAAACATGTGAATGCATTGATACAAACATACATAATTCCATGCGTATATGCACTTATGCATACTTACATGCACTTATTTGCACATGCAAACATATATGCACAGGCACTTGTGCACACACATGCACACACACACACGCACACACACACACATACTCCTCTCTCTCTCTCTCTCTCTCTCTCTTCTCTCTCTCTCTCTCTCCTCTCTCTCTCTCTCTCTCTCTCTCTCTCTCTCCTCTCTCTCTCTCTCTCTCTCCCTCTTCCTCCCTCCCTCCCTTCCTCCGTCCCTATATTATCAGTATGAGAAGAAACTCAATGCTTGATTATTTCACCAGAATTTCATGAAGGTCTCACATCTGCTAACTCCTTTTGTCTGTGTATTTCAAGCCAGTTAAGTAAAGAAAGTAAAGGAAGACACTGTTTATTTATTTGTTTATTCTTTTAATTTTATCTATTTATTCTTTTATTTCAAAGAAAATGGAGTAAGCACTTGTGTGCCTTTTTACATCTAGTCCCCATGTGCATATGGTTTTGTAAATTTTGTCATCCATTCCCACCGGCACATAATGGCGAACTCTTCCAAATGGCAGAATGGGTTTTTAACATGTGCTTAAGATGTGCTATGTGTGTTTGTACATGAAGCCTCAGTTTATAGTCTCATCTGAAGGACTTCAATGGTAAAAAAAAAAAAAAAAACAAACAAAACCCCAACAAATAAGCCCCCCAAAAAGCAAACTGTACTTGTTTTTTTTGTGTGTATACAAGTGTATGTTCTCTCCCTCACAAAACCTCTGAAGCCAGAGTATGGCTGTCTATGGCCATTGGGACAAAATACTTGAAAACTGCTGTTTCCACACATTTCTCATTCAGTCATACCCAAGTCTCACAGTTATTCTTGAGTATGGTCAGTGAGTCAATATTTAGAGTGCCCTCGAGAATGCTAAGCCAGGGAACACCCAACAACAACATTAACAACTCTGTCACAAAAACTGCTAAAAAAGAAAAAAAAATTAAAAAGAAAAGAATTCAAAGACTAGAGTCGAAGCTAAGGAGTGATTGCATTTTTTTTTTTTGCTTCTCCTGTTGAATCCATTTGATGTAAACATGATCACAGTTTTCCTCTTCTTTCTAGTAACTGTGGTAATACAGGGAATAACAAAAGTATGATATGAGGGTGATGGTGGTGCATTGTTTCAGTGGGCCACTGTCACCCCAAGGTGGCAAAGGCAGGATCAGAACAGATGTTCGTTCTCAACACCAACTCCCGTTTCCTGCACGACAACATTGTGATGCTGGCCAAACGACTGACGGACTCCATGCCTTCCAAACTCTCCGTCGTCTACTTCACCAATTCAGGGTTGGTTGCTTTAAGATGGTGGTTGTCTGCAATGTGTAGGATTGGTTTTTTGGTGGGGTTGTATTTTGGGTTCTTTGGGTTTTTTTGTTTTGTTTTGGGTTTTTTTTGTTTTTGTTTTTTTTTTGGGGGGGGGGGGTTGAGAGTACTGAAAAGAGAAGAGAAAATAAGTGTGTATGAGGTGTGTGTGTGTGTGTGTGCGCGCGCGCGTGCAGACGTATATGTATCAAAGTCAGATTCTTATTTTCTGATAGTGCATTAAATAAGCAGAAATTTACTTTATGATCATTAAGCCATCCAGAACAACAAATCAGAAAAACCTTATAAATTAACAAACAAACAAAAAAGAAGTTGTAAGATTTTAGTCACACACAAATGAATAAGATAGTATGGAACAAAACAATGCTAATTATCATCAACTAAACAACAACAGCTCAACAATAAGCCAAAATGAAAAACATATTGAAGTATGTGATATTGCATACACTTCCCTTCTCCATTCCCTGACCCCTCTGCCTACTCCCCCCCCCCCCCCCCCCCCCACACACACCACACACGTATACATACACAATACATACATACATACATACATACATACATACATACATACATACATACATACATACATACATACATACATACATACTTGAAGGTAGAAGCCATACAATTATGCCTAGCTGATTTAGGCACCCAAAAGAGCATTCAAGCATACATGAAGGTTAGTGCACCTTATGAAATATGTATAACGGACTACCATGCATATTATTGCAGAATCATACCTTGGAAATGAAGCAAGTTTCATTTACAGATTAGAAGGGAATCTGATTGGCAGATTTTTCAGAAATTGATATTTTGTGCTTTAGATAGGATGCTCTTTTGATTTCTTCTTGAATACATGTCTCTCTGAAATTCATTAAGTTTTAAAATGAAGAAGATTTTTCTGTAGATATCCATCTGAACGGAGAAAACTTGATGTTTAAAGATTATTTCTGGATCTAAGAAGTGAATAGGTACTATGTGAGTAAGTTAAAAGTGATTAATCTTAAAGGAACTAGTAATCTTAAGGATAGAAGTGACAAGAGGTGACTGTGTCAAAAGTGATTAATCTTAATGGAACAAATAATCTTAAGGGGTGTATGTCCATTTACAACATTATGCATGTGTATTGCTTTGTTGTATAATTTTTTTTTTAATTTAAGTTGGTAAATTAAATTGTTT
>JASPKP010003219.1:7500-10000 GCA_030674155.1 Stramonita haemastoma | reverse complement strand
TTCTGTCATGTATTGGTCTTGATGCACTGGACATCTACGAAGGTTTGTCGTTCGCAAATGAAGGTGAGAGAAATGATATTGACACTGTACTGAAGAAATTCGAAGAATACTGCGTGGGCTCCACAAACGAGACTTATGAAGCTTTCAAGTTTAACTGCAGACACCAGGCAGCAGGTGAGTCCATTGAAGAATATGTGGCAGACCTGAGAAGACTGATCAAAACCTGCAACTATGGACCTCTAGAAAATAGACTGCTGAGAGATCAAATTGTACTAGGTGTACGCGACGAGACTTTAAGATCGAAACTGTTAGAAGTCCGACAACTGACGTTGACAGGATGCGTTGATATGTGCAGAGCACACGAAACGAGTCAACAACAAACGATGCAAATGACAAGGAAGACACAGGATGAGCAGGAAGTCCAAGCGTTTCGAGAAAAGAAATATTCAAAAATGAACACGAAAAGATCGAGATCAGAGAATGGAATGAAATGTGGATACTGTGGTGGTAGGCACCCAAGAGCAAAAGAAAATTGTCCAGCTTTTGGGAAGAGATGCAGAGCTTGTGGCGCGAATAATCACTTTGCTTCATGCTGCAAAACACCGGCGTACAAGAAGAAAACAAAAATTCGACACTTTGAAGAAGAGGATTCGGATTCCGAGAGTGAACATGAAATTCTCAAGATTGACGATAAAGCAAGAAAAAAGAATAGAAATATACGGGCAAGAATGCTGATCAATGAAATACCAGTAAGATTTCTTCTTGACACAGGAGCAACAACTAACGTTATGTCCGAGAGCCTGTACAGAGAAGTCACCGGGGATGAACGATGCTCTGACCTGCAAGACACACAGAGAAAACTAGTGATGTTCAACGGAACTGAAATGGAGCCGGTTGGGGAGATAGTACTACGAGTGAAGAACCCCAAGAACAGAAAAAAGTACAAGGTGAACTTCGTGATCACGGAAACAGACTGTACACCGGTATTAGGACTGAGAGCTGTACAAGGCATGCAGCTGCTGACAGTCAATGAAGAAAACAGTGCAGTGGAGCTGACAGAACTACTACCAGGACAGAGAGTCAAGTTCCAACCACCCGGATCTAAGAAGTGGATCAGCGCCAAAGTAGACCGTCAAGTAAACATCCGGTCATACAACATCCGTACAGAGGATGGACGTCAATACAGGAGGAACCGTCGACAGCTAGGGACACACCTGAAACGAATTTTCCACATACAGTCAACACTGACAGATGGAGAAGACGGATTCCCGAAGAGCAGCAGGACACCTTTCCCTGTAACCAACAGCAAAAGACGCCGGGAAACCAAATGACAGACAACAGGTTATCAAAACAGACGCTGAAAGAAACAGTGCAGCAGCCTGACCAAAGCACTGGAAAGCCATCTGAACCAGACAACAGAAAGAGGAGAAAGAAGAATGAAGTCAGAACTTCAACACAGCCGCCCGAACATGGTGCTCCAGACCAGCCGACAGCTACAAGCCAGTCTGACACGATCAGCACCAAGGAGCCAGAAGCAAGCGCAAAACCAACTCTGACAGAACAACACACAGAACATTACAAAACAAGGTCTGGTAGACAAAGCAAGAAGCCAGATTTTCTGGTGTATAGATAAAATGAACTCTGTCAATATTCCAAAGAAAAAAACGAACATAGCACTAAGAACATGGACATGATGATGATGGACTGTAATAATGATCAGGAATATTTGTACATAAAAGAATTAGTTACAGGGGAGAGAAACAATAATTAGTAATTTTCATGATTAGTAATTTACCTTAAGACAAGGTTGGAAAGAGATTGATTTTGAGGGGACTGAAAGTTAATATTTTGATTAATTTTGTTTTCTGAAGAAAGGGAGATGTGACGTATGTTAGTAGTAATCAGAATGCTGACAGCAGCACGAGATGATTGTGTATATATGAAATGATAGTTGTTCAGTTATTCGATTGAATTGTCAGTTGAGAAGAAGACATCACAGAGTAAAGACGTAGAAGCATAAGCTGTGCTTTTGAGTCTTGTCTTGAAAGAACGAAACACACACAGAAACACAGACACACACAGACACAGTCACACACAGACACACAGACACACAGACACACACACACACACACACACACACACACACACACTGTTCAGCTGAGACCAAAACAAAAGGAACGCCATATGCCACACACTTTTTTTTATCCTGTGTAAAGGAACCCTTTTAGTTGTGTCTTGCAGTATTCTTAGCGAATAAGTGAATTTTATTGTAGTAAAAACCTGGCAGCAATAGTGTGAAAGTATAACCTCTAAAGCAGAGATGGTTTTAAAGAAACCTTTCAGCCTATGTAAATTTAGATAAAGTGCTTCCAAAGCCAAAAATAATTTCTGATTATTTTGTTTATTAAACTAAACTATGTAGCAATTAACTAGCTGTTCAAAATTCGAATCGCCACATATTCATAAGGGGTTCCAGATTATTTTGGTTTTTTCTGTTTTA
>JASPKP010003218.1:12500-20482 GCA_030674155.1 Stramonita haemastoma | reverse complement strand
GTGAAAAAACCCTCACCCTCAGGGGGCATTCGTACTCGTACAACTTATTCAAGACTCAGTCGGGACAAAGCAGAACGTTTGGAAATATTAAAAAATTCATGAACGATTGTGTCCTTCATGTCTCTTCGGTAAGAAATACAAAATTTTTATTTATAATTTTTTACAAGAAACCCACAAACTGTTTAGTTTTAATTTTGAAAAAAAGGAAAGATTAAAAAAAAAAAAAAAAAAAATACAGAAAACCTTTTTCCTAAATAGGAAAAAAGGGAAAAGGGAGAAAGACCCCATTTGTACACATGGCTACTATAAAAATCATCTACGTCTTTTTTTGGCATGATATGTACCCAACAAAAGAAAAGGCAGAAAGTAATGAAAGCTGATTTCTATTCTTTGATTTGTCTTCGTTCATTAGCGCGCGCGCACGCGCGCGCACACACACACACACACAAGATCAAGATGGCGGCAGCGTTCAGAGGCAAACGTAACGCTCTGCTGGACGATCACTCCTCTGCTGGAATGATGACCAGATCCAGAAGCCTAGGCGGCCATATACATCGAAAGCCTGCTAACGACGCCAACGACACCAACGACACCCGACTGAAGCAGGACAGAACCCCGCGACGAGCACCCGAAGTTTCCAGACGACAGGAATCCATGTTCCAGCCTGCCTCTACCTCTGGAAAGGAAGAACTGGGGCTCCGAAAAACGACCGACAATTCCAGAGACACAGTGAGTGAGATCAAAGATCTAAAACTATTAGTTGCCTCACTGTGTGAAAAGATTAATTCGCTGGAAAATCGTATCAGCCAGCTAGTTCAACACGTTTGTTGTAACTCTCAGCCAGAAAAAACAGTAGACCTACGTTGTGTTGACAAAGAGACCCAGACAGACAGTCCCGAAAAACAAGAAAAACAACAACGTAGCTATGCTCAGGCTGCCAGATCAGCTGCACCAGTACCTTGTAAAAAAGCACCAGTGAAGAAGTCAGGTGCAGGGCTAGTGCAGCAAAAAAGAAATGAAAAAGCTGCATCAAACAAGGTATATTTAGAAAAAAACTGTTCAGGCCGCAAATGACGTCAAGACTGTCACTGACGTCAAACATCCATCTCCTAAAAGAAAAATAATCGGATCTAAACAGAAAGAAGAAGACCGAGATGTACCACAGGTCGTGTTCCTTCACGACTCTGTCATGAAAGGCGTTAATGCTGACAGACTAGGGCTTTCCTATGGCTTTAACATGGTCTCCTGTAAAGCCCTCAAAATAGAGGATATACAACCAGCCCTGGACACAGCATTCTCCCAATCTGACAGACCTTTAGATGCTGTGGTCATTCATTGCGGAATAAATGACATAAAGACCTCTGACCCAAGACTTACCAGCAAGAAATACATTGACTGTATAAATGGTATTGTAGCTGACCACCCAAGAGCAAAAATCGTTGTCAGCAAGATTGCTCCGGTTAGAGATTCAAAACTAAATGTTCAGAGAGAACTTTTCAATGCGCTAATCAGCGCTGAACTACACGATGTTGTCAATGTGTCCTTAGTTCACCACTCCAACCTTTCAACACACAGCAGGGTTCTAAAGGACGGTCTGCACCCCACACGGAGAGGATCCAGTCTGCTGGCAGTCAACGTCGGCAGACACGTCCGTCAGCTTTTCTGGCAGACTCCGAGGAAGACCAGAAGACACCCAACTCTGAGGCCACCCAGCAAGAACTTTCCAGCATTCCCCCGTGTCTTACCTCAGGTTGGAGAGAGGGGCCCATGGTGGAACATGTGTGGTTATGTAGGAGAATGGTACTGAACATTTATGAACTGATTGAAAAAACTGACTTTGAGATTTTATTAGTGTCATCTTTGTAGATCTGTGATTGATTCTGGCTCTCACTTTCTGAACGTATTTTCTATTGCTCAGATTAAGTCTATTAGTAATAGTTGCAACTGAGCTATCTTGATTTTTTTTTTCATTTATTTATCAATTGATTTGTTTACTAAAGTTCTTCATTGTTCTATTCTCATTTAAGAATGGTACAACTATGTCCAGTAAGGATATTACAGTGGAACTGTAGATCAGTGGTGACAAACCTACACTATCTTGTTCAGCATCTTTCCACAGTCAGGTATCATATATTAGTTTTACAGTCATTGAATGTCAGTCAAAACAAGTTGCCAAGATTGGCAAATTTTTACTATCCACCAATGCATGAAAACATTATGAATGATACAGAAAAGATAAAAACTGCAATATACATACGTGAAAACATGGAATATAGTTCATGTATCTCACCAGCACCATCTAATATATTGAATCTATATTCCTGTGCAGCAAATGTTAAAGTCGATAATCATCTCATCATAAAGGTTGTTTCTGTATATCTTCCTAAAGGACCAAATGAGGAAAATACTGAATGGATTCGTACATTGCAAGATTCAAATAAAAAGTGGCTAGTTGTAGGTGACTTTAATGCACATTCTCCTTTCTGGGATAAGGGTTGCACGTCAATAACTAGCAATAGATTTGTTGAAAATATAGTAGATTCTTGTCTTTACTTATTAAATAATGGTAGTGTAACAAGAATCCCAGATATTGCAAGTCATAGGGCAAGCGCCATTGACTTGTCTTTCATTTCTCCTGTGCTTGTTTCAAATTGTAAATGGGAAACACACACCAACACTTTAGGGAGTGACCACTTACCAATTATGATTACCCTTAATGACCACTCCTGTCGATTTAGTAATGATAAAGATGCTATCCCAAAATATAATTATGGTCTTGCAGACTGGAATAAATTTAATGCTTTTCTAGCAGCAGTAAATACAGAAAGTATTAAAGATGATGACGTTGATATTTTTTACAAAAAGTTTACAGAGAAAATTTTAGAAGCTGCTGATGCGTCAATTCCAAAATTTTCATCTTTGAAATCCAACAAACACTCAGGTAATATATGGTGGAATGATTCTTGACAGAAAGCTGTAAATGAGAAAAAAGAAAAATATAAAAACTATATTAAAGAGCGTAATGAACATAATCATCTCTTAATGAAAAGAGCAAACTCTTCATGCAACAGTATTATAGCACAAGCTAAGCGTAGCTTTTGGAGTAGTTTTTGTACAAAAAATGTTTTCAACTATACAGATCTAAAAAAGGTGTGGAAAAAATTCAATGACATGAAAAATGGGGTTTGTTTACAGAATTGTCCAATCAAAATAGAGGAAAAAGAAGTTCTTTCTGATTCAGAAAAAGCTGAAATTTTCGTGAATATGTTTTCTGATTCTATGAGTACTGAAAACCTTTCAGCTAAATCTAAAGCTTTTAGAGAAACTGAGGTACAGAAAAATGAATATTTAGATCCAGAATGCGATAATGCACACTATGTGAATGCCCCTATTACGTTGCAAGAAGTAAGAGATG
This sequence comes from Stramonita haemastoma, assembly GCA_030674155.1. NCBI lineage: Eukaryota > Metazoa > Mollusca > Gastropoda > Neogastropoda > Muricidae > Stramonita > Stramonita haemastoma. The sequence continues at coordinate 17,067 of JASPKP010003218.1, read as the reverse complement.
CAATCTTTTCTCTGCCCACTAAAAAGACATCAGTGGGTAAAGATTCCATATCGAATGAACTACTAAAGCATCTGCCTAATAACTGGTTAATCTTGTTGTCAGACTTTTTTCAACACTGCTGGATAACTGGAATTATACCTCAATCATGGAAACATTCTATTTTGATACCAGTATTAAAGCAAGGAAAAAACAAGAGTGATAAAAATAACTATAGACCAATTGCACTAACTTCTCATACAGGAAAGTTGATGGAAAAAATAATCTTAAACAGACTGACACATTTTTGTGACAAAAATAAAATTATACCTATAAATCAGGCAGGTTTCCGTAAGGGTAGATCTACAGTTGATCATTTGGTAAAACTAACGACTCATGTAAAACATCAGTTTGCTCGCAGGAAGAATGTACTAGCCACTTTTTTTGACGTACATAAAGCATATGATCATGTGTGGCATGAGAGATTGCTATATAAACTGAAATCTGTTGGCCTTTCTGGCAGTATTTACTTCTATATTAAAAGTTTTTTGTCAGAAAGAATCATTCAAGCTAAAGTTGGAAATTGTTATTCTACTCCAAGATCACCACACATGGGTATCCCACAAGGTTCAGTAATATCACCCTATCTATTCAATATTTTATTGTATGATCTTCCTAGACTTTTATCAAGCAGTGCTGTTCTTGTACAATATGCTGACGACATATGCATGTGGATGGATGTTACAATGAAAAAGAAAACACCCAAAAGACACTTGAAGTTCTATCAAAATGTATATCAAAAAGAAATTGACAAACTCAGTAGTTATCTTTTTGAAAATGGTCTCTCACTTTCACCTGAAAAAACCAACCTTGTCCTTTTTAACAACGGTGTTGACCCACAAGATTTACCTAATTTTCGAATTAATGGAGAAGATCTGGAATACAAACAAGCAGTGAAATTTTTAGGAGTATACCTTACTTCTAAGTTAATGTGGAATCAACATATTGAATACTTGGCAACTAAAGCTAAAAAAGTTCTTACCTTCTTAAAAGTTACCAGTAAACAACCATGGGGGCAAGATACTTCTGTATTAAAGCATCTATCCTTGTCCCTTGTGCGCTCAAGACTGTCCTATGGACAAGAAGTCTTTTTCAGTGCTCCAAATTACTTGCTTAAGAAAATCCAGAGTCTTGATTGTAAAGCTTTTTGACTTGCTTTAGGTGTACCACCTCATGCCTCATCTATAGGCACATATAAAGAAGTAGGGGTTCTGCCTTTAAATGAATATCGACAACTTGCTGTGGCAAAATATGTTCTAAGAAGTACAACAAATGATAGCAATGTTGAAAAAGAAGTCCAGATAAAGTCTGACTTTCACTTTCCGAAAAGAGCAAGAACTATTAGCTCACTTACCACAATTAGCACGTATACCTCTACACTTTTTAAACATTCAGAACTTAATCCAAATGAAGTAGCTAAATCAGAGGTAAAGTCAGCTCCCTGTCCACCTTGGGAACTGCTTAAAGCTCATTTTGACATTAATTATTCTTCTGTAAGAAAAGTTGACAATGTTAACATTCTTACATCATTAGTAAAGGAACATATTCAAACCACTTACCCTGATCATCTCAAAATCTATACCGATGGGTCTGTTCTAAATACTAATGAGACAGGTGCAGCTTTCATTATCCCATCATTGAAAGTAGAACGATCTTTCAACCTGGGAAAAAATAAATCTATATTTACAGCTGAGCTAACTGCCATTCTGTTGGCATTATACCATGTACTTGACTTCCCTAAAAACATATTCAACATCCTTATGTGTGTCGATTCTAAATCGGTTTTGCATGCTTTAAACTATTCTACTTCTAAAGTAAGAAAAGACCTCATCACTGAAATCAGGCATCTGGTACACTTTTTGATTTTAAGAGGTAGCACTATTACTTTCTGTTGGGTTCCCTCACATACTGGTATCTATTTTAATGAAAAAGTTGACTGCCTTGCAAAGTTTGGAGCCAGGTGTAAAAATAATTCTTGTGAAATAAATGTTGCCTTATCTCTGCATGAGGGATATAACTTGTTACAAAACGCTTGCTGGAAGCATTTCAGAAAGAAGATAAATGAGTCTGGCTATTGTCTGTATAATAGCCGCACAAGCAATGTGATAGATTTTCAAAATGCTTTAGTATGTAACAAAGTTTCTGGTTGGTATAATCGGAGAAATGTGTCATCCCTCATTTATAGATTTAAACTAAACGCATTCAGGACAAAATACGTGAAAGATGTAAACTGTATTTGTGGTGAGAAGATTACAAATAGTCATGTCATTTTTAATTGTGAACATTTAAAAACGTTTTTACCTGCTGTACCTAGTTTGTCACTGGATCAGATTTTGTCTGAACCTTCTTTGCTGTTGGACATTGTGTTAGCGTTGAAAAGAAGTCCAATAATCCAGTTTTTGTAGTGTTAGGATTAGTTTCTTATTTCAGCATTGTTAAATGACATTTTTCAGTTTATTGTTAACTCTTTCAGGTTTTTGTTTTGTTTTGTTTTTTGTTTGTTTGTTTGCTTGTTTGTTTGTCTAAAATCACGAAATGTGAATAGACGTTAAACTGAAGATACATACATACACACACACACGTCCTATAATCATAACTCTCTCTCTCATACACACACACACACACACACACACACACACACACACACACACACACACACACACACACACACACACACACACACACACACACACACACACACAGAGCCCCCCTCCCCCCTCAGACACACACACACACACACACACACACACACACACACACACACACACACACACACACACACACACACTTGATTGATGTTTGTCGTTTTCAAGAATGATTTAATCGGCAAATTTTCTTCTTTTTCTTCTTCTTTTTGTTGTTGTAAGGGCAAGATGAAAAAAAAAAAGTTGTGCAAACTTAATCTTTTACCCTTAATAAGATCATTTTCACTTGACTAGGGCTACACAAAAGGGCTAGCCTACTTTCTGGGATCAAGTAGCATCTTGTATACAGTGCCAATGAGAAACATGTTTGCTGGTTTTCAAAGATTTTTTTTTTTTTAAGTATGAAAAAATGCACTGTGTGGTGGTTTTTTTGGATTGAGGCCATAGATCAACACCAGATAGGGGTGAGAAAGTGGGAAACGATCATCAAAATTAATGAAGAGTGCTTGTGTTCCTGCAGCGTTGACTCCGCGCATGCATGTTGTAGTGGTGAGGCAGTGTTTGCTGAAAAATGAAAGAAGTTCAAACCTACCAAATTTGATCGTACTGCCCTGAGTTTTGAGCCAGGGTCTAGGATTTCTTAAAAAAATGTTGTTTTTTAAATTTTTTTTTTTTTTTTTTTCATTAAATTTTCTGTGAATGCCTAAGTATGTGCAGTATGGATGCAAGAGTGATAGGCCCAAAAGGAAAATAGTAGGAAAACTGCCAGACTCCAGCTCTTCATGAGCAAGAAAGATAACTCTAGTTGTTTTACCAAGGGAGATCAGTACGCCATACTTCGCACGTCAGCAACCAAGTAGCGTTGCCTTGCAAAGCAGCCGATAAACTGAGGTAAAATCGTGATTAAAAAAACTCTAACAAAAACGAGGGAACATGCTTATTTATAAAATTATATCTTGTGGATAAGCAGGTAGTTAATTTCACTGTGCATTGGATGATCTCTGCAAAAATTGCGATGTTGAAGAAGTGTTTATAAGTTATCTAACTTACGTTCCACTCCCAGTGGAGATTTCCGATTTGAGGACCCGAGTCGTTTCATAAAAGAACTAATCAGATTTATCTGAAGAACGTGTACAACTGAAACTGAAGGCATTCGAGACCTTCGGCTTCGAATTCCCGACTCAGAGTCTTATCGCGATTAGGCCTACTGTGCTAATCAAGGACCCTGACAAAAGTGCTAAGTAGGCTAGTCAAGTGCTACAGATTAGAGCCGAGGTATTGACCGCTTTCAGTTTCACACACGTCACCAAGTGTGAGCTCAGATCGATCAATTCAGAGTACACTTGGCTCACTTCACTTCAGTCACACACACACGCACGCACGGACACACGCACGCACGCACACACGCACGCACGGACACACACGCACACACACACACACACACACACACACACACACACACACACACACACACACACACACACACACATGCCTCGACAGTTGGATTTTCAGCATGGCAACTAATCAACTAATGAACTATCCAGTTTTCATTATAATGTGCACCTTTTAACATAACAAGAATCTGTAGAGAAATTGAAAAAAAAAGGGGCGAAATAACCACGGAAAAAGTCATGGTCTTCTTGTACAAGTTTGAACTGACTGACTGTGGTACTAGCAATCGGCTCCTTTTAATTAAAAAAAAAAAATTCAAACAAATTATTCCATAATTTATTTTCATGCGATGCATCATGGGCAAGTTGCCTCTGACGGAGCTCTTCACTTGTCAGGTAAAGGATGCATGCTAGGTATGATTCTAATGTTATTTATTCCACTGGTTATAGTTACTAAGTTAGCCAACTCTGCCTTATAGATGAAGAGACAGGAGA
>JASPKP010003218.1:0-7500 GCA_030674155.1 Stramonita haemastoma | reverse complement strand
GATAGATAGATAGATAGATAGATAGATAGAAAGAAAGAAAGAGACAGAGACAGAGACAGAGAGAGAGAGAGATATATAGATAGATACATACATAGATACATAGATAGATTCATAAATAGATAGATAAGATAGATAGATAGAAGTGTACTTCATTTTGCAAGACAATTCTGAAACACTCTCAAACGTCTCTACTACTGCTTCTACTGCTGGTGGTGGTTATTATTTCAGAAAACGACAGTGTACAGCCTGCAGATGAAGCCCAAGTCCTCGCCCAAGGGTCTGGTGCTGCTGCTGCACGGCCTGGGGGACAGCTCCCACAACTGGGTGCAGGTCAACACCCTCCACCTCCTCGCCTTCTGGGGCTACAGGGCCGTGGCCATCGATTTGCCGGGTCAGTGTGAAGTGTAGTATAGTGTAGTGTAGTGTCCACAGGTGTCAGTTTCCCCCACTTTCAGCTCTCCTCTCAGCTTGCTAGGAAGGAAGGTGGCAGGAGGGTTAAGACGTTCGCCTGCCAACAAGTGAACCGTGAGGTTCTGGGTTCGTACCCAGCCTCCCCCCCTTTCTTTCCAGTTTGACGAAAAAATCGAACTGAATGTCGAAGTCATTCGGATGAGACTATAAACCGAGGCCCCGTGTGCAAACGCACGCAGAACATCTTGCGCACACGTTAAAACCCCGTTACGCCTTTCAGAAGAGCAGGCCATTGTGTGCCGGTAGGAGTGGATGACAAAATTATATTAAAAAACCCCCCAGCATGCACACATGTGTCGTGTTTAGACACCATCTCTGAGCGAAAAAAAAAAAAAAAAAGGGTAGGCGCTGCACTTGTGGCGACGCGCTCTCCCCGGGAAGAGCAGCCCGAATTTCCTGCACAGAAATCTGCTGTGACATAAAGTGGTATAAAATAAAAATAAAATGATTAATCCATCCCATCGCAGCCCAGCTGGTGCTATTTATAGCTGGAACTGACCACACTTGGACTAGGTAAAAGGAAGAGGCGCGCTAAATTTAGCACTCTTGACTGAGTGATGTTGGATTTGTGTTTGAGGGGATTTTCCCCATGGAGTTAACATCAGCACCACAACTCCAATCCCCTGAAAGTCCTTTGGATGAGACTGTAAAGCGAGTTGATGTTTGCGAATGCATGCAGAACATCTTGTGCACCCGCTCCACCTTTTGAAAGAGTAGAGCCATTTTGTGCCAGTAGGAATGGTGTACAAAATTGAAAAAAAAAAAGTATGCATGGCAAGCTCCGCCTTTAAACACCATCGTTGAATTATGGGAATGCTGCTACCTTGATGGTGGTTAAAAACAGTCGCATGTATACGCAAAATCTTGCCCGATCTCGGAGCTCTAGCTGAGGAACTAAAAGAGAAGAAATTTCGTTCAGTCATTTCATTTCTGGGATTCTGTTAACCCTTACAGTACTGAATACTGCTGACAATTACTTCCCCTATCCTGAATTTCTACCCCAGCGCTCTCCCCTTCAGTCCTGTCAGCCGGTTTCCCGGCGATAACGGTACCAGAGGAGGGTTTGTTTATAGTGATTCGTCATGCGGCTAACTGGCATGAACGGACTCAGGAAAATAGTTTTTATATGGCAAACACTGCTTTTTTTCCCCAATGAGAATCTTTATAAATCTTCATGTGTGTGTGTGTGTGTATGTAAAATTTACCGTAAAAAACCTGTTTCGCATTATCCTGCCCCTCAGAGACCCAGGAATTGAAGGAAAATTTGACTGCGCCGGTTTTCCTCCTTACAGGGTAGCAGGAAGCTGAGCCGGCAAACCGGCTTCCTGTACTGAAAGGGTTAAAATAAAAGAAGTCCACCAGAAAGCTGAGCTGAAAAACTGGCTTACCGTACTGAAAGGGTTAAAATATAAAAAAAAGTCCAAACAATAACATTCTGTTGTTGTGTTTTTAAAAATTTTTTTTATTCGGGGCACAGGTTACGGGCACAGCCAGAACTGGGGTCTGGGCGACACGTCGCAGGAGAAATTCATGGAGGTGTTGGTGGGGACGCTGGGGGGCGGCAAACCCATCATCGTGGCGCCCTCCATGTCGGGCAGCTTCGCCATCCCTTACCTCTTCGTCTCGCCCGGAGCCGGCCCGGCAAGGGCGAAGGGGTTTGTGGCAGTCGCCCCCACCGCCTCGGAGATTTTTGTGGACATTTATCCGCAGAGTCAGGTATTTATTTGTTTGTTTGTTAGTTAGTTTATTTATGTATTTATGTATTTATTTATTAATTTATGTATTTATTTATTTATTCATTAATTTATTTAGTCATTCGGATGAGACTATCGAACGCACTCAGAACATCTTGCGCACACGTTAAAATCCCGTTCCGCCTTTCGGAAGAACAGGCCATCGTGTGCCAGTAGGAGCGGATGACAAAATTAAAAAAAAAAAGAACCAGCATGCACACAGGTGTCGTGTTAAGACACCATCCCTGAGGGGGAAAAAAAAAAAAAAAGGGTAGGTGCTGCACTTGTGGCGATGCGCTCTCCCCGGGGAGAGCAGCCTGAATTTCTCGCAGAGAAATCTGCTGTGACATAAAGTGGTATAAAAAAAAAAAGTATTTATTTATTTATTTATTTGTTTATTTATCTATATATTCTTTTATATCGAGGATAATGGAATAAGCACTCGTGTGCTTGCTTTTTTACAATTCAGTCCCCATGTGTATGCAGGTTTGCAAATCTTGTCATCTGTTCCCACCGGCACACAATGGCCTACTCTTGCGATAAACGGAACAGGATTTAATGTGTACGCAAGATGTTCTGCGTGTGTTCGCACATGGGGCCTCGGTTTATAGTCTCATCCGCAAGACTTTTGGGGAGGGTGGAGTCAGCACTGATGTTAACTCCAGGGGAAAATCCCCTCGAACGGGAATCGAACCCAGGTTGTCAAATTGCGACGTAGGTTGATTCAGTGGGGATTTAAAAAAAAATTTTTTTTGTCTATTGTTATATTTGGTGTAGGTTTCAATCTTGAATCTTGTGTCGATGGACTTCTTGTTCGGTTTTAAGTTGTGTGTTGAATCATTTTTTCAGGTTGAGATCTTGCGTTGAGTTGTTTTTAGTTTCAGGTTTGTTTGATTGGTTAGGTTTTGATTTTGTATCGATTAGTATAGCTCAGTGGTCAGAGCGCTCGCTTTCCCTGAGCTTAGGTTAACCCTCTTGCATTCAGACTCTCTGAACACAAACTGCCCCTAGATTTTGCATTCCATCACAAAATCAGGGCAGGCACACATGCTCGCTGGCCTTTTCCTCCTAAGTACATACCAACAGCTATAATTACTTCCAGACTCATAGCAAGGTTTGTTCCTCTAGCCTGATAGAGCTTTGACATGTGGTAGCAATTTAGTGATGGTCACAGTGTGATGGAAATGTACTCTGTGTAAATCCCGGCAAATACCAGGTTGGGATTCAATCCTGGCAAATCCCGGTTCAGGACTAAGAGGGTTAAGCAGCATTGAGCGTGGTGACCTAGTGGATGGGTGACTGTTTGTGCACCTTGGCTTCAATACACTCCCCCATTTCACCCAGCTGGAAATGGGTACCTGACCTCTTTAGGGTCAGGGAAGGTAAAGCAACGAGGGAGAGGAGATGGGTGCCACCCTCAATATGCTGGCCCCTAGAGAAGCTGAGGTCTCTGACGTCTCGCTCCCCTACGACCACATAGGTTGTGGGATACCTTTACTTTTTTTTTTTAACTGATTCATTTAGTCATTGAGGTCTTGCATTGAGTTGTTTTAGTTTTGTGTTGAATTCCTTAGTTTTAATAATCCTGTATCGATTCGTTTAGTTTCTGAGCTTGAATGGATTTGCTTGTTTGAAATCTTTGGATTGATTCATTCGGTTTAAGTCTTGTATTTGTTTATTAAGTTGTAGTTTATGGATTCATTCCATTATAACTTGCGGGGGGGGGGGGGAGGGGCTGTAGTGATGTGTATAGGGATATAAGTCCTTACCTAGGGTGCTGAGTTTGTTTGTATTATCAGTAACATTATTCATATCACAAACTGCTGTTTGTGAGGGTGGGAGGGGGAAAAGGGAGGGGAAGATACACCATTGCAACAAGATAAGAAGACGACATGGGCAACTGGTTGAGAATGACATTGACTGGTAAGGATGACTTGTACTTGACATCTGTTGCATGGGCTGTGTTCAGACAAGTCCAGATGTTATCCACATCAGCTATACAGGCTGTGTTCATGAGGTCTCTGACGCCTCACTCCCCTACGACCACACAGGCTATGGGACACCTTTACCTTTACCTACCTTTTTTCATGTCATGTTAGTGACTGTGATGTGAAGACAAAGGAGGTTGGGTGAGGGGATGAGTTAGGCCTGTGTTCAGCCTGTGACCACTCTGGGACTAGGTAAAAGGAAGGGGTGCGCTGAATATAGCCGGTAAGCCCTCTTGACTGAGTGATGTTGGATTTGTGCGCTGTGTGGTGTATTTTCTCCGAAATCGTCTTATCAGGGGTTTATTGACCCTTTTTTTTTTTTTTTCCAATTTTTTTTTTTTTAACAGCTACCGACTCTGATTCTCTACGGAGAGACGGACACCCACCTGGGAGAGTTCAGCCGGGAGAAGTTGCAGACGCTGCCTCGCTCCAACATTGTCAAGATCCCCAAGGCCGGTCACGCCTGCTTCAAAGAGCAGCCTGAGCTTTTCCACCGGGCCCTCTATCATTTTCTGCGCTTCCTGGAGCACTAGGCTAAGTGCTGTGTGCAATAGGCGCCTGCTCTTTACCTTTTTTTTTTTTCTTTTTTTTTTGTTTTGGGTTTCGTTTTGTTTTGGTTTGTTTTGGTTTTTGTTTTGTTTTGGTTTGGTTTGTTTTGTTTGTTTCAATATTTTGTTGTTGTTGCTGTTGAACCAGGGTTCACACATAATATTGTTGTAGGGTTTTTTTTTGTGTTTTTTTTTTTTGGGGGGGGGGGTTGGTTATTTTTGGGTAAAATTTTTTTTTTTTTCCCCCCACATATAGTTGTTGTTGAAATTATATTAGAGTCCCAGCGGGTGGAAGTACTCCCGATTTAGAAGCCAGAAAGTCAGAAGGTCTCCCACTTCAGTGCCTCGTGCCACCCCCAAATAAAATAGAACGATAAATCTGTTGATGCAATGAGAGAGAGAACGGTCCGTGCAAGCACCGCAGTGCTGCACGAGCTGAAGCTCCTATGTAGGGTTCACACATGTCTCACGGGCAGGGCCTTATGAAGTCTAGTGTGGGAGGCGGAAATGTTAAGTCTTTGTTTGTCCTGGGATTTTTCACACAAAAAAGGTGTTTAGTGTTGGTGGAGGTCCTTAGGTCAGCTTTGCAAGCTTGTTTTTTTGACATGGTTATGCATCGGAAAGGCTGAGAGGACAGTTTAAAAAAATTACTTATTAATTAATTTAGTGTATGCTAAGTGCAGAATGAACATTTCGTTTTTGAAAGGTAGGTGAATAAGTACGAGAGGGACTTATTTTTTTTTATCAGTTTTTTTTTTTTTTACTCAGCAAGAGGTTGTTTTTTTCCCAAAAGACTGGCAATATTGTGACTGCCATGTATCGCAGCGATTAGCTGTATACAGACAATTTGTGTGCGTGCATGCAAGCAAGCGATTGCGGTTTCGTTCTGAACTTGTTTTCGTTGGTGTTTAATCAGTTCCTTTGCACAAGAAAACGAATTGGTAACCGAACCAAAACTGAACGGGGGATAAGTTTTTGTTTCACCGACTTTTGTGTATGGTATAATAGATCTGTTTTTTTTCTTTTCCTTCTGTGTCTTTCTCATGTTGAACTGGAAGTATGGAAAGGGAGACTTATACTTACCTCTACTCCTGATTCATCCAGTTGCCTTGCTTTGTTTACATAATCAATGATATTGGGATGCAATATTTTTTTGGTTGTATACCGGAATTTTTTCCTTTGGGGAATATAAACCATTCCTTTTTTTTTTTGTTTTTTTTGGTATCACTGCATGATCTCTGTCTTATTACTGCAGCTTCTTGTTTTTTGTATACAAATCGTTTTTTGTGTTTGAGGGGGTTGTACTTCTGAATTCCAGATATGTCTCAAAGTGTAGAAATTTTGCTGGGTGTTGTGAAGCGAAATGAAATCCTTGATTGTGAATGGGGAATGATAGAAGCGTTGTTTTCAGTTACGGGTGAGAGAGTGGTTGAAGTATGAATTGAGAAAGAGTTAAAAAAAAAAAATGTTGTTGGTTGCAAAATCTTCAGTGGTGGTCTCTACCCCTCCTCCCCATTCCCCCATGGTCTGCTAGACTGCAGGATAGGTGAGGTGATGTGAGATGAGGTGAGATGAAGAAAATTTTTTTGCTGTGTGTAAAGCTTTGATATATTCCAAACTGTTGGGAAAGAAAATATCGTTTGCATCCATATTTATTTTTCAAAATTTTATTTATTCTTTTTTCAAGCATAACAGAGTAAGCGCTCATGCTTTTTTTTTTTTTACATGCAGTCCCAGTGTGTATGCAGTTTTGTCAATTTTGTTATCATTTCTCTCTGGCACACAAGGGTCTTTTCTTCCAAAAAAGTGGAACAGGTTTTAACAAATGCGCAAGATGTTCTGCGCATGTCTGCTCACGGGACTTCGGTTTATAGTTCATCTGAAGGACTTTTGGGGGAGTGGAGTCGGCACTGATGTTAACTCCAGGGGAAAATATCCCCATGAACGGGGTTCGAATCCGGGTCAGCATATCACGAGTGCAATGCACAACGCTGTAACCGACCAGGCTGTATCCTTTCCCCCAAATAGATGATGTGATAAAAGTTAGTTGACACTAAAAAATAAGAAAAGGCCATTCTGTGTGTGTGTGTGTGTGTGTGTGTGTGTGTGTGTGTGTGTGTGTGTGTGTGTGTGAGAAAGTCAAACTCAAAATTTTATTCTGTGTGTGTGTGTGTGTGTGTGAGAGAGAGAGAAAGTCAAACTCAAAATTTTATTATCTCTGTGTGTGTGTGTGTGTGTGTTGTGTGTGGTGTGTGTGTGTGTGTTGTGTGTGTGGTGTGAGAAAGTCAAACTCAAAATTTTTATTCTGTGTGTGTGTGTGTGTGTGCGTGTGTGCTTGCTTGCTGAAAAAAATTGGTCAGTATTTCTTGTCCCATGCATTTTATCAGCGAGAAAAGACAAGTGTTTCCTACTGTGTGTTGTTTAATTGTGTTTAAAAGAAAAACAACAAAAAAGAAGATAGTACTTCTTGCTGCTGTAAAATTTGTTTTCTGTCCAACTGCTGGAGAAAGCAAGCTGATGGATTTTGATGCTGCTTGTATCTTCCATGCTGAAAAAAGAGCATAATATGTACTCCCTGTTTATCTTTTTATGGCCTGTCAATTTACATGGTACTATTGCCGCTTTTATTTTTATGGGTGAAAAGAAAATCCCAAAATTTAATGTTTGTGGTTTTTGTTTCTGGGGGGAAAAAAAAACAAGTGTTTCTTGCTGTTTGTTTTTCTGTTTTTGACGACAATGTTTAACGCTATTTGTGTTTTT
>JASPKP010003217.1:0-20483 GCA_030674155.1 Stramonita haemastoma | reverse complement strand
GTGTTGGAAAGTGTGTATTAAAAAAAAATTTACTTTCATGCTTGTTGAGGCAAAATTAAGGGAAAAGGGGAGAAACAGGAAAAAAGGGAAAAAAAAACAAAAGCCCAGAAAAAACAACACATGTAAAATCAAGTGCGTTAAATGCGCACAAAAACAATAGATTTTTCGCCTTACCCACACGCCCACAGAAAACCCACATAGACCCCAAAAAAAGATCACAACACACACCAAAAAACCCAAAAAAAACACAAAAAACCCACACACCCCAAAAAACCACAAAAAACCCCAAAACACACAAGAAAAAGGGGAAAACCCGGGGGAAAAAAATTTTTTGTGGGAAAAAAGGGGACCACTTTCCCCTAAAAACTGATACACAGACAAAAAGATTTTTTTTAAAGGGGTTGAAAGCGTTTAGGGACACACTTCTAAGCAAAAAGGGGCCCCTGAATTTAGGGTAGAGAAATCTGATGTCATTTAATGTGGCATACATAACACTACACTAACTACATTTACACTACATACATACCTACACAACTACATTTCATTTACACTACACTACATAAATACACTATTACACTACACTAACTACATTTAATTTCACTGCAATGAAATTTCAGTCAATACACTACAAAACAATACATTCCCAATACAATACAATACAAAAAAGTAAATTTATAATGCTCGTAACATAAAAGTTTTGTCAATTTAAGTAAGTTTTGGTGATGAAAATTACGCCCTTGATTTTGTTGGCTGCTGCTGCTGCTGCTATGCTGCTGTCTGCTGTTGCTACTTTTCTGCTGTTGCTGCTATGTTGCTACTGTTGCTGTACTTTTTTTTTAATGTTGCTGCTGCTACTTCTAGAGATGCGATTCTACTGATTTTCCTTTCTTCTTCTTTTCACTTTTAATACAAAAAATTTTTTTAAAAAAAAAAACCCAAATTTTCGATAAAAAAATAAAAAAAAGAAAAAAATTTAACCCCAAAAAAAAAAACAAACAAAAGTTCGATCAGAAAAACAAGAAAAGAAAGCAAAAAACAAAAAAAAAAAAAACCCCGATCCAACAACAACAAAAGCGCCCGAAACAAAAAAAAATCATTTTTATCAAAAAAAAAAAAGCAGCGGGCAACCCAGCAGCAGCAGCACCCCCCCAGCAGCAGCAAAAGCGAAGCAGCGCGCAAAAGCAGAAGCAGCAGCAGCTGCGCAAAAGCAGCAGCAGCGGCGGCAGCAATAGCAGCGCACAAAAAAAAAGGGCCCCCAGCAAAAAAGCAAAGCCAGTAGCAGCATCAGAATCAAAAGCAGCAGAATGCAGCAGATCGAAAAAAAAAGCAAGCAGAAAAAGAAAACGAAATGAAAGCGGGCCGCAGTGCGGTAGCGAGCACCCAGTTTCCTCCCGAAAGAAAAGAAAAAAAAAAAACACCCTCGGGTAGCAACAAAACAGCAGAAAACAAGAACAAAAAGCGCAGCAGCAGCAGAGAGTAACGGGACAGTCCCCGAAAAAAAAGGGGGAGAGATCAAAGTTTTTGGTCCCCAGGTTTTATGGGGTGTAAACTTTATCCCTCTCCCCTGCCTGTCCCCCTTTTCCAGTAATCTTTTAGTTTACACCGGGCGGTGCTTTTTTTGGGTCTCTCTGTTTTTTTGTTTTTTGTGTTTTTTTTGTTTTTTGTTTTGTTGTCTTGTCTGTTTGTCCTGTTGTTGTCATTTTGGGTCTGTTTATCTCTGTGTTTGTTGCCCTGTTCTTTCTCTCTTTCTTTTTTGTCTGTCTCATCTTTCTCTTTTCTGTCTTTTCTGTTTGCCCCTCTGTTTGTCTGTCTGTCTGTTTTTTTTGTTTGTCTGTTTGTGGGTCTGTTTATTCTTCAACTGCGACCACTACTATTTGTCGGGGTGAAAATAACAAGATAACCCTTTCCTCCTCCCCCTCCCTTCTTTTTTTTCTTTTCTTTTTTTTTCCCCTTCTTCATCATATCTCATCACCCTCATCATAAAATCATCATCATCTCCCCCATAAATATCTTCTTTTCTTTTTCTTCTTCTTCTTTTCTTCCCCCCTTTCCCCCCTCCTCACCCACCCCACCACCACCTCCAACCACCACCACCACCCCCCCCACACCACCACCCCCTTTCTTCGTTGTCTTTCTCACCCTCTTCATCATAATCTATCATCTTCATCACACCTCATTATAATAAAAGGGTAATTTGCAACAGAAGCTCTTTCACAGGGGGAGAGAGTGGGAAAAAGAGGAGAGAGGGAGGGATGAGAGAGGGAGAAGAAGAGAGAGGGAAGAGGAGTGGAAAAAGAGGGGGGAAAAGAGGAGAGAGGGAGAGAGAGAGGTTTTAAAGAGAAAATTTTTAAGAGGAAAGGAAAAGAAGTGAATACCCCTTGGTTGTTTTTTTGGGGAAAGAGAGGTGAGGAAAATTTAAAAAAAAGGGGGAAAAGGGGGATTTAAACGGGCGTAAGATTTTTCTGCGCGCGTTCCCCCCCCCGGGGGCCCCGGTTTAAAGTTTCATAAAAAGGTTTTGGGGGGGATTTTAAAAAAGCAAAAGGGAGTGCTTATCCCAAAATCCCCGTTTAAAAAAAGAAAAAAAACAATCAAATAAAAACAAAAAAATCAAAGAGAGGGGAGAGAGAGAGGAGAGGAGAGACAGAGACAGGAAGAAAAGATTCAGAGACAAGGCCCCAGAGGGGGAAAAGAGAGAAAAAAAAAAGAGAAAGGGGAAAAGGGAGAGAGAGTTTTGGGGTTTGATTTGATTTTATTTATTCTTTTAATCGGGATAATGGGATAAGCCTCTTGTGCTTTTTTTTTTATCCAGTCCCCCCTGTGGTTTTGCAGTTTTGTAAATGTCTCTGTTCCCACCCCGGGGGCCCATGGCCTTTCTTTCAAAAAGGATTTTTATTTAAAATGTGCGAAGATTTTTCTGCGTGCGTTCGCACACGGGGAGAGGGCAAAGAGAGAGAGAAAACAGACAGAGACGAGAGAAAGAGAGAGAGAAGACAGGGGGGAGACAGACAGACAGAGAGAGGGGAGACAGAAGACGAGAAAGAGAGAGGGAGGTAGGGACCGCTTTTTGGGAAAGACTTCCAAAAGATGGTCCCAGGGTTTTTTCTTGATTAGGCGCTGCCCCCCCATTTGACATGGCGTTTTTGTCTGAACATCGGCGAAAAGGTAGTCAGGGCTGAAGAATAGGGGGCTCGCTGATTGGTTTTTTTTCTGAACCTTGCTCCCCCCTGGAGGTACTGCGGGGTAATTTGATTATTTGGGGTGGAAGGGTATGCTGCTGTGTTGTGAATAGGAGAGAGAGAGAGAGAGGGAAGGGGGGGGGAGAGAGAGAGGGGGAGAAATTGAGGAAAGAGAGAGAGAGAGGGGGAGGGGAGGGGGGGGGGGGGGAGGGGGGTTGGGAAAGAAAAGTAGTAGGTGAGCAATCAATTTTTTGATTGCTGACAGAATGTCTTATTATTGGCGTTTTCCTTGGGTATGCTCTCTACAGGGGTTTTTGGCTTATTTGTTTTGAAAGGTCTTTGTATCTGTATATCTATGTATGTTTTATGTATTGTTTTATCTAGTTTATGTATTGTAAATGCTCTAGTATTATAAAAAATACCTATCTATTACCTACTACCTATTACCCATCTACTACCCCACCTTTACCTGTCTATCTATCTATCATTATCTTCAATCTATCTATCTATCTTCCATCCATCCACCCAAATATCCCCCACCCACCCACCCCTCTATGTTTTTGCTTTTTATTTTTATCTATTTAAAAAATCTATCTATCTATCTATCTTGTGTGTGCATGTGTGTGTCGCGCGCGGGTGTGGTGTGTATGCGCAGGATGACTGAGTGTTGCATTTTTAAATTTTTTGGGATACCACATTTCCCCCCCCCCTTGTACTAACCAAATGTTTTTTCCACCCGCTATTTCAAACCACTGTTCCCGGGAAACTGCAGTTTCATGCTGATAATTTTTTTTTCTCCACATCCCCAAAAAAATTTCCGATGTTGTGCTTGACGTTCCTGGGGCTAACACCCCCCTGGTACCCGAATATGCTCTTGACTCACTCACCCTACCACCTCGCTTCATTGTCGTATGGGGTGAGGGGCTTCCCTGATGGGCTGTTTTCATTTACTTTGCCTAAAAAGAGTTAAAACTTTAGCGTGGAGAAAATGGTTTTTTTTTGAAAGAAGGTTTTTTTTTTTTTTTTTTTAAAAAAAAGCGCTCTTGTTTAAAAAAAAAACAAAATACAGCAAGAAATAGAAAAAAAAACACGAAAAAAAGTACAAACCCAAAAAACCCCAGTACCCCCCCTTCCCCCTTCGAACAAAGAAAAAAAAAAACCCCCCCAAAAAAAATCCCCAAAAAACAACACGGGGCACTCTGACACACAGAAAAAGAAACTCTGAACACAGACCCCGGGGCACAGACAGACACAAAACACACTCCTTCTCTTTTGTCTCTTCTCTTTTGCCTGTCTCTTTTTTATCTCTCCCTCATTTTTTCAGTTTTTTTTTCTGTTTCCTCTATTTTCATTTTTTTATTTTTTCTCTCTCTCCC
The DNA here is from genome assembly GCA_030674155.1 of Stramonita haemastoma. NCBI lineage: Eukaryota > Metazoa > Mollusca > Gastropoda > Neogastropoda > Muricidae > Stramonita > Stramonita haemastoma. Next base: position 15,931 of record JASPKP010003217.1, on the reverse strand, counting down.
CCCTCTTTTTTCTCACCCCCCCCCCCCCTTTTCCCCTCTCTCCCCCTTTTTCCCCCTTTCCCTTTTTTTTCCCTTTCCCCTCTCTCTCCCCCCCCCCCCCCCCCCCTTTTTCTCTCTCTTTTTGGGGGACCATTCACAGGGGTCATCAGTTTGGAAAAAGGGAAAAAATTGCCCCAGGGGGGGGCCAACAAACCTGATATATACTGGGGGGCTAGGAGAGATAAAAAAAATTTTACAGAACAGTGCAGATTCCCAGACTTTTTTTTGGGTTTTTTCCCAAACTGGCGTGCGTGTGGTGCGGTTTTTGGTGAGGGGGGGGGAGGGAGGCAGTATTTGTGTGTGCGCGCTCCACGCGCGCGGCGTGGGGGGAAGTGGTTTTTTGTGTATATGATGTATGTGTGTGGTCCTCTCTGTTCACGTTTTCTCTCTTTTTGTTCTATCATGCCCCCACCCCCCAACCCCCACCCCATCATTATACAACAACAACAGAACCCCACAAGCAAATTTTTCGCTGTTCTTTTGGGGGCCAGATTCCCACGAAAAGAACTCAGTTTAAGGAAGTTTTTTCTCTGAAAAAATTTGGATAGCGGAAAATGTTTAGACTAAAAAAAGGAAAAAAAAAAAAAACCCCAAACCGCGCGTGCGGAAAATTAAATGAAATGAAAAGGGGGGGGAGGGGGGGGGGGGGGGAAGAGAGAGAGGAGAGAGGGGAGGGGGAGGGGAAAAAAAGAGGGAGGGGAGAGAGAGAAAACAAGGGAGGGGGTGTTTCCAAAAGGGGAAATTTTGGCCCGGGTTGGTGTTGGCATTCCCCGGTTTTTCCTTGCGACCCGACCTTTCAGGAAGAATAATCCCCCTGTTAAAAAAAGGGCGCTTGAAAAAATGTAATAAAAGATCATTTTTAAAAGAGTCAGCCTGAGACGCGAAAGAGAGAGAGGAGGAGAGAGAGTAGTCCGTAAATTTTAAAAATTTGCCCTCAAAAACTGCTTCGAAATATTTAAATGCAGGAATCGGGTTTATTTTCCATTTTGTTCATGCCACAAAAATCTAAACTTAGTGGTTAAACTTTTCTTAATTTAAAAAAAAAGTTTTGAAAAAAATGGGGGGGGTTTTTTGTCGGGGACGCAAAAAGAACCCCAATGCGGGGATTTTGCCCGGCACCCCAAAATTGCCCGCGTGCCGGAAATTTCCCCCCCGTTTCTCTTCTGGGTTGCTAGCAGACGACGCGATGATGGGTGGGGGGGCAGTTTGGTAAGATGAGTGGGGAACGGGTACCAAAAAGGTCGTCCAGGGAGTGGCGTTGGGTTTTTTTCGTTAAGGGGGGAAGGAGAAGAGTGTTTATGGGAAATAAAAGCGTTTTTTGGAGCCTAAATGGTTTGGCTTGTGTTTTTTTGATAATCTGGTTTATGGTGTGTGTGTGTTTGTGTGTGTGTGTGTGTGTTTGTGGGTGGGGGTGTGTTTTTTGTGTGTTGTTGTTTTACTATATACTCTATCTATATACTACTACTACCCCCACCCTACCCCCCATACTACTACTTTTGTCCCCTAACTACTCAACAATATGATAATAATGATTTAAAAATACTAAAAATTTTAAAATTTTTTATTAAAATCTCGTTTTGTTTCCCCCTTAAAATTATTATTATTATTATTTTTATTTTATTATTTTATCATTATTCTAAAGTAGATTGTTTAAACCTCAAGTTTTGTTTTGTTTTTTGATCAGATACGATAGAAAAAATTTTCATTATTTTAATCTGGATTTTGCGTAAGGCACAAAAGTTATCTTACGGAAAGGGCCAACAGTAAACAAAGTGGGGGGCACAGTGCTTAATTGGCAAGGGGTTTTACAGGGGTGGTGTGGGGGGGAACTATTCAACGGGAAATGTTACCCAGTTTTATGGAGAGGACAGGTGAAAAGTTCCCAAAAAAACTTAAAAAAAGGGATTTGCTGAAAATTTTCCCTTTCAGTCATGCAATCGGGTTTTTGTTCCCCCCTGAAGAGAAAATTGGTCAGAAAAAATGAACATGGGATGCTTTTGATCTCATAACGGGACAATAACAGGTTAATACAGGGGGGGTATTTTAGAAGCAGGAGGGTGAAGGGCCCCAAAAAATTTTCACCAAAGCGGGAAATTTTTCCCCGGATGCTTCGAAGAGTGGTGCTTTCCACAATTTTTGAAATTTTTCCGACGGGAAAAAAAATCCCTAAAGTTTTTCAGGCACTGACATGAACCAACAAGAAAAAAAATTGGAAAGCCAGCAGAAAAAAAAGGGCCCCTTTTTTGTGTTTTTGGATTTTTTTTCCTTTTCCTGGAAAAAAAATGTCGTTTTAAAATTTTTATTTTTTTTGGGGGCCGGGGTTGAAGTTTTGGAAAAAAACCTAACCCCCAATGAAAATTACAACAATGGTTTGCACTTGTGCAACAAAAGAAAAAAATTTTCTTAGACATTTTGGGAAGTAAAGCCTTAGAGGGAAAAAAACAGTTAAAAAGACCTAAAACAGAAAATCTCTGCACCCTACTCAAGTTGAAAAAAACAGACAAAGGCTGACAGTCCCCTGTGAACCTTTTTGCCTGAAAAAAACAGAGTAATACTATGGGGGGTTTGGTATTATGCCCTATGTTGCAAAAAAGATGAGTAATGACTAGCAACTGTCAAAAAATTTCAGTGCAGTTTTTTCCTTGGGGGTCTTCATGGATAAGTACAGAACTGAAACCACATTATTTGTAGGCATTGTGTAGGCTACAAGTCCCAAAACATACACTGCCCACTTCAAGTTCATTTGGCTGTACAGATGCACAAAACATTTGGATCCAGTTTTTCCTTGAACACATGAACGGGACTTACATTCTGTTCTTCATACTAATATCCCAAAAACTCTTTCAAGCAGCTGTAGCCAAGGTGTGACCCTTTCCCCCAAATCACAAAAGGAAAAAACCCCTTTCAGTCTGTAACAGACAATGCAGCCCAAACTCGCTCATTTTAGATGGGGGGGCTTTTTCATGGAAGGGAAAAAAAAAAAAGAAAAAGGAGGGTATCCGGGAAAAAAAAAAGATGAACAAAAGGGAATCCGTGCACTTCAGAAAAAGGTATTTTAAAATCTTGTGCAAAAAAAACAACCCCTCAGCAAAAAAAAAAATTATCCAAGTAAAAAAAAGATTTTTACAAGTGTACAGGCAGACAGAAAAGTGTGGGACAGCTGCTAACAAAATCTCATTGGTAAATCGCCTGAAAATTTACATAATAATTCTATTGTGACAAGAAGTTTTTTTTGGTAAGTTTGGGTTTTGGAATTTTTGTAATTATACCCCAAATTTGGACTGTAAGGAGGGGAGTGAATAAATAGTGGTTTGTGGTATGAACTGCATTAAATTTTTAATTACAAAGAGAAATGCAAAAATTTCGTTCAAGCCTAGCTAATCCCTGTTGTGTTCTTGATAAAGGTAAATTATAAAATTTTATTTTGTAAAAAATTTTAGAGTGAAAGTCAAGTTTACTGCAAATGCTTAGAAGAAAATAACCTTATTTTTCTACATTATCCAGATAATTATGTTAGGAATGTAAAAAAAAAAAAACCCTTTTGTTGCAGATTGACTGGAAACCCCCTGGGTTCTTTTGTTTCAAGAGCATTTCTGAATACTGCTGTGATAATATCTTGAACACCCTTTAAAGATTTGGCCCCCGAAGTCTTCTAACCAAAAAGGGCATAGGTTGATGCAAGCACCTCATGTGGCGTTTCACCCCGGGAAGTTGGGTGTTTTTCCTGCCCATGACTGCTTTTTAGTTCATACATCTGCATTCTTTACTTTTATCTTCATCTCCAACAAATACAAAAGTTTGCAGGAGTATGTGGTAATTTTTTACGTCCTGTACATGGAAGCCCAGGCAAATTTTAAATAGTGATCCTCTGACGTTTCATCAGATCTGTTGTCCTTCAGTGTTATCTTCCAACAGGATGGTTTCTGGAACCCCTGGACATGTACTGAAAGGGTTTATGAACTGTGTACACCCCCAAAAGCTATTTTCAATTTATTATGGGGTGGGAAGTTACTCCCCTGCTGTTCGAGATACTCTCTCACGGATGATACCCTCAACCCCATTTCACAGTCCTGATACTACATGCCCTGGGTCCTGGTTTCCTGATATCCCCCCCCAGACTAAATTAACCAGCATGATTCGGGGCCCGTGTGTGATTCATTTTAGTGTTGTTTTTGAAGTTGATACAAGGTTGTACCACCAGCACAAATTTCCCTTTTTTGAAAATTCCATAGAAAACGCGACAACAGCCAAAATCCCCCCACTTCACCAAAGTGTATTACAGTCGATTACGTATACGGTCGGCATGTGCGCCCCGTGCGCGCTCGGTGTGTGTTTAAAATTTAAAAATTTTTTGCACCCCTTTTTGGTTGGTATTATGTTGAAATGGGGTTTAATGAAGGGGTTTTATTTTTTCCAAAGATGGGGGAGGGATAACCTAGTGGTGAACACTTCGCTCGCAATTTGACGTCCGGGTTCGATTCCCGGTTCGAGGGGATTTTTCCTCTGGAGTTAACATCAGTGCTAATCCGCTTCCCCAAAAGTCCTTGGATGAGACTCTAAACCGAGGCCGGGTTGCGAACGCATGCAGAAATCTTGTGACGTGTTAATCCTTTCCGCTTTTCGTAGAGTAGGCCATTGTGTTTGTGGGAACGATGCACGATTTAAAAAAAACTGCTACCACGGCGAATGAATGTAAAAAAAGCACATGATGTTATTCTATTATCCTGATATAAAAGAATTTTTTAAAATTGTTTTATATAGATCTTGCGCCATATGTTCTATAATTTAATACTTTGATAATTAACAATAAACAATATCAAATCTCAAGAATTAGTAGTCTTAATCAAAAATCTTCTATTGTTTATATAATAGATTTGTCCCACCACTGTGCAGAAAACAACTGTCCGGTACAGGCAAAACTAGGGTTCGGCTTAGAATAGGGGTCTCTAAAAAATTTAGGGGGTGGGGTGAAAACAAGCAATATCTTTTTTAATTATTTGTTATTGCAATGTTCTTGGTTTTTTTTTCAGAGAGGTCATACAGTTTTTTATGATAAAATGTTTTTTAATGTGTATGAAACCATACAAATGGAAAAATAAAGCATTTTGTTCAAATCAGCAAAGAATATTAATATTTTTGTCCCCAAAATGTACAAAATTGATGATTTCCTGCCTAATTTTGTTTTAAAAAAAATATGACCGTCGTGATTGTATATAGTTTTCTAATGATTATTTTGTCAAAAATCATAGTCACAATTGTAGTTTGTCTAATTTTTTTTGTACAGGAATTCAGTGAGGGGGTACCTCATTTGAAGTGAAATAGCTAATTCGTTGGAACCATATATTCTTTTAGATTTTTGTATGTTATCCGTGGATGTCTGACGATCCCCGAATCAGTTGAGTTTGTTTTTCGAAGCGTTTGTTTAAGGTTCGGCGAATTTGGGGCTTATTTGACTGGCTAGAGAGAGAGAGAGAGAAGGAGAGAGAAGAGGAGAGAGGAGAGAGAGAGAGAGAGAAGAGGAGAGAGAAGAGAGAGAGGGGAGAAGGAGAGAGGGAGGCGAAGGGGGAGAGAAAAGGGGAGAGAGAGAGAGAGAGGAGAGAGAGGGGGGGGGGGAGGGGGGAGAGAGGGGAGAGAGAGAAGGGGAGGAGGGGGGGGGGGTGAGGACAGAGAGAGAGAGGGGGAGAGAGAGAGAGAGAGAGGAGGGAGGAGAAGAAAGGGAGAGAGAGGAGAAGAGGGAAGAGAGAAGAGAGAGAGAGAGAGTCAAAGAGAGAGGGACAGAGAGAGGGAGAGAGAGGGAGAGGAGAGGAGGAGAGAGAGAGAGGAGAGAGAGAGAGAGAGAGAGAGAGGGGGCGAAGAGGGGAAAGAGGAGAAAAGAGAGAGAGATTAATTGATTGATTTATTCTTTTTTTATCGGGATTAATGGAATAAAACACGGTTTTTTACATCCGTCCTGTGTGTTGCGTTTTTGTAAATGCATCTGTTCCCACCGGCACACGATGGCTACTCTTACGAAAAGCGGAAAAGGATTAAGTGTGCGAAGATGTTTGCGTGCGTTCGCCACAAGGGGCTTAGCTCGGTTTAAAGTCTCATCCGAAGGGGACTTTTTGGGGGAGTGGATTAGCACTGATGTAAATCCTGGAGAAAAAATTTGACCGGACTAAACCCGGGTCGTCAAATTGCCAGCGCAATGTCTGACCATAATATCCGGGGAGAGAGAGGACACAGAAGCAAAGACTGAGAGAAAGAGTTGTGTGTTTTTTCCGAGGGTAATAGAATAAATCAAGACTTTTGTTTAATCCATCCCTTGGAGAAAAAAGTAAACACGTAAAACAGACAAATTTGTAAACAAAATAAATGTAATTACCCATCAAACAAAACAACAAAGATACAAAAATTCACACACACCACACACACTATAAAATTGCTTAAGAACTGAAACGAAGGGGAAAAACATTGCAAAAAACGAAGACGAAAGAAAAGAAATTAAACGACAATAGACAGACAGACATAGATACATAATCAGAAAGACAAAATTTTTAGGGGGGGAAAGGGGAAGAGGAAGGGGAAAAGAGGAATTACAGGGGTACAAAATTAATTTTAATGAGCAATATTTTCCCGTACAGGTAAACAAGTACACAATTACAATTGCAATTAATTTTCGAATGCTGATGCTAATAATTAGGAATAATGATAATAGCGAGGACAATAAAAATGTCAACACTAATGTGAGCAAGCATATAATAATCAGAGAGAAATGAATGTGAATGAATGAATGAAACATTTTTTTGAGGGAAAAGATTAAGAAATGGTGGCTTGTTTTCATCCGCCCTCATAAAAAAAAATAATAAAAAAAAAATAAATAAAATAAAAAAGTGGTCAATCAACCATCAATCCAAACGGTTTAATTCAATTTTAAAAGTTGAAAATCAAAATTTTGTAAAAATAACAATGTATGATTTGAGATAATGAGTATTAAAGCTATCTTTAAGAAGAGAGGGGGGAGTGAGTGAGGGGAATAAGGTGGCGGGTTTATTATCTTTTTCGCTCCTGAAGAGGGTAAGAAAAATGGACAAGAAAAGGAAAAACAGAATAGAGGGAAGAGAGAGAGGAGGAGCAAAAGGGAGGTGGAAGGAGAGAAAAAGAAGGATCGGGAAACAATAAGAATACAATTATGCAAAATTAGTCCTACTTATGTTAAGTGAGAAATCATAAATCACAAGATTATGCAAAGGCTTCATCATAAATCTGAGATACAATGTGCACCTGACAGTCAGTGAAAAAAAACGTTTACAAAGAGACGAAATGGTGGGGGAAAAAGTGAGAAGGGGGGGGGGAAGGGGGAAGAAGAAGGGAAGGAGGGGGAGAGGAAGAGAGGAGAGGGCGTGAGAGGGGAGAGAGAAGGGGGGAGAGAGAGATGAGATTGAGAGGAGGAGGGGGAGAAGTGGGGGGGAGAGGAGGAGAGAGAGGAGGGACAGCAGGGAAAAAAACAAACAAAAAAAAAAAAACAAACAAAAAAAACAAAAAACAAAAAAAAACCAAAAAACCAAAAGGGGCCAGTTGAACAGACGGAGATAGGGGAAGACAGGAGGACAAAAGCAACCCTGGGGGGGGGGTGTAAAGCGGAGGTGGGGGGTGGGGGGGGGAAGGGGGAGGAGGGGAGGGGGGTGTGGGGGGGAGGAGGGGGGGGGGGGCTACAACGCAGTGGGCCGCGGGGGTGGGAAAGAAAGAAAGAAAAGGAGGAAGAAAGAAAGAAAAAAAGAAATAAAGAAAGGGAGGAAAGAAAGAAAAGGGAAAAGAAGGGGAAAAAAAAAAGAAAGAAAGGAAGAAAGAAAGGAAGAAAGAAAGACGGGGAAAGAAAGAAGAACAGAAAAAGGGGGAAGAAACGGAGAAAAGAAATAAAATAATGTGAAGAAAAAAGAAAGAAAGAAAAAAAAGAAAGAAAAGACGAAAGAAAAAAGGGGCAAAAAGAAAACAAAGTAAAGAAAGAAAGAAAGAGAGAAAGAAAAGAAAACAAAAAAAGATCGAGAAAGAACGAAAGAAAAAAAAGAACGAAAAAAGACAGAAAAAACAGGAGTAAATAAGACAGAAAAGTAAAGAAAAGAAAACAAAAATCTGAACAAAAGGAAAAAGAGCGAACAAACAAACCATGAAACAAAGAAAACAAACAATAAACGAAAAAAGTAACAAAAAAGCGAATCAATCATAAACTTTGTTTCTCTCGCGTTATTTTTCCCTCCTATAGTATTTCTTTCCCAACCTATTTTATTTTCAAAGTTTTCCATCAGTGGGGTTTTTTTTTCGTGGTTTGGGGGTTGTGTTTTTCAAATGTTTCTTCTTTTACATTTAGAGATTAAAAAAAACATGAAGAAAGTAGGACAAAAAATATTTATGCAAAAATGGTATTCCTTGTGACTTGGGATTTGATTTCTGTAAAAAACAACAAAAGAATGTATTAGTGGCCGGGGTTTTTTTTTTGTGTTTAAACCTTCTGCTTCAACAAAAAAAAAGTCAAACCAATCAACAAACGAAATAACAAAAAAACAAAATAATCAACCAAATAATAACCAACCAACCAATCAGCGAAGCAACTAGTAACCATCCAACCAACCAGCCATTCAACCAACCAACAACCACCCCCCTACAACCAGTCCACCCACCCACCCATTTACCCAACCAACCACCCACCTACCAACCAATTACCAAACCAACCAACCAAACAACACCCACCACCGCAATTCGAACAATAACAGACCCAGTTTCCAACTTTTGCCTCTACGGAACATAACCTTTTACAGTGTGATGCATGGTGAAACAGGAATAATTCAAAAGATTACCTAACCCAATGTTGATCCGAGTTTTTTCAGTTAAAAGCTTTTGAGTTTGCTTGACAGAATCTTATTAAAAAAACAAACAAACCTATGCCTGGGTTTTTAAAGAAAGAAAAGGAAATAAGAGAAGAAGAAGAATTGCAAAGAAGTAGAAGAAGACAATTAAAGAAAGAATTGCAAAAAAGAAAAAAGAAAAGAAGAATGCGAAGAGAACTGCGAAGAAAAAAGAAGAAGAAGAAAAGAGAAGAAGAAGAAGAAGAAGAATTGAGAAGAAGAAGAGAAGAAGAAGAATTGCAAAGATATGCGAAGGATGCGAAAGAAGAATTGCGAAGAAGAAGAAGGGAGGAAGACGAAGGAAGAGGGGAAGAAGAAGAATTGCGAAGGAAAAAGATTGAAGAACCTGCGAAGAAAAAGAAGAATTGGCAGAAGAAGAAGAAGACGAAATTGGAAAAAAGAGGAGGAGAAGAATTGCGATGAAGAAGAAAGTACAATACTCTTGCCTGTGATAATATTTGTCTGGAGAATATATTATATATATTATATCTATAATATAGCCTGGAATTGAAATTACACATGCGCACGCAGCGCGCAAAACCCCAAAACGTACGCGTGCTTACTCAAATCGATTTTTTTTCCCCTTTATTTTATTTTGTATGTATAGTTCAATGAGTTTTTATGGTTAGATGTTTTTTCCTTGAATCTTTTTCGACTAAGCAAGCAAACACCTTTTTTCATTTCTTTGTCTTTCTCTCCTGTATCCAGTCCAAAATCTTTTTTAGTGGATAGTAAAACACGCACCCACACACCCCCACCCTTGACACAAATCTTCAAAGTTGCTGTACCAACAGCTATCAATTTTCTCAGCCAGCTAAATAAACACCAATGATAAAATTTTGAATTTAATTTAAAAAAGTACCTAAAATGTACCAAGGGCAATTGAACAAATATATTGTTGCAGTTAAATAAAGATTTGATTTTTAGGTATTTCACCGCTTCTGACGACACCAATCAAGTAATGAATCAAGATCATAAAAAAATTATTGAAATTGACGAGGCACAGGGCAATAAACATCAAAGCAGGAGGCGGGGGGGGGGGGGGGGGGGGGGGGGGATAGCATGCTTTTTCTACAAAAGTTTTTGTTTATGTGCAAAGCAAGTTATACCAGGCCCTTTGTCAAAAGAGTCACACATCAGTGAATCAATTTACTCAACCCACCCCATTGTATGTAGTCAAAGTCAAATTTTTATTTCCATATGGTACATTGAAAAGCATTGATTTGCTTTTCTTCATAATTCCATCTATCCAGGAAAAAAAGAAAGAAAAAGATAAACTTTCCCCAAGTTATTTAACTAACATGATTCAAAGTCAAAATCAGATAACTTATAGATAAAAACAAACAAAACAGAGAAAAAGAAAACAAAAAAAGAAGAAAAAAAGGAAATGCATTTAAAAGTTACAACAACACACACATACACGCACGGTGCGCGCGCCACGAGTGTTGTTAATAGTGCGTTGCACACATTTAGAATTTTAAAAAAAAATCATAAAACGTTTAACAACAATATTTGTTACAATCATAATACCATTATTTAAAAGTTGAATAAAAAACAGGTAACAATATCTCCTTTAATTCATACTTTATTTATATATATAACATAACATATATACAAGGAGGAAAATATCAAGTCGAAAAAAAACAATAGGTGCACGAAACGTGTGTGTGTGTGTGTTTATGTTTGTGTGTATGTTGTTGTGCGTGAGTGTGTGTGCGCGCGTGTGTTTGTATGTGTGTGTGCGCGAGTTGTTGGTGGTGGTGGTGAAGGGCGTTCTGGTTTTGACAGGCATTTTTGGTAGTTCTGCTTTTGTTGTTTTACACTTTTTTTCCCCCTTGTAAGATCCCCGAAACATGTTTTTAGTGTTGCAAAATCCCTTCATCTAATTATATTTTACGAAACTTCTCTCTCTCTGTTGAATTCAGCATACATCATATAAAATAAGTAAACAAAAATCATGAAAATAAGCATCTAGTAAGCTTTACACAACTAATTATAAAATAATTTCTGCTGTTATAAAACTTAGGTTGCTGTAAATCTTCCAGTATCGATTTTCATATCTCGCATCAAATAAAAAAAAAGTTCTGGTTTTTAATAAACCTACTGACTGATTCTTCCAAGGTTACTTTTCCTATCACATCAAATAGAAAAAAAGTTGCCCTGCCTTTTAGTAAACATGGTCACTCTAAATCTTTCACTTCCAGATTTACAGAGATCAATGATTGCTAACTCTAGCCTGGAAAGAAAAGGCATTACCATCATGGTTTACTTTTAAAAGGGCATACTTCATAATGCCTTTTCCCACAAGATGTGGTATGAAGTATGTGGGTTTGTTTGTATGAAGTACGATACCAAGTGCTCAAAAAAAAATCCTGCAAGTTTCTGTAAGCTACTACTGCTAAATTCTGTGTTCAAACTGCATGGACTGACATCCTTACCAACATTTTTTCCAAAGTTGTGAGCATATCGACACCAAATTATTCAAATAATGTGATAGAATTATTTACAACATTTCTTAATGCCTACTTCCCATAAATATGATTAAGTGATTTTGCATCACTCTGATTATGTTTAAAATCTATGCTTTGGGGTAGCTTGATTTACAATTAAGGTTAAGGAGTACTTGTGCGTTCTAAAGCCATTTGAGTACCTCTGTATTCTGTCAGCAAGTTGAGTACATTTAAACGTAAAGAACAAGGGGTGGCACACACACACAGATCAAATCAAATGATATCAAAACAAAATTTTATTTCCAGTGGTTACATTGAGTAAGCAATACGTTTGCTTTTTTTTTATAAGCCCCTCTATTATAAAAAAAAAAACCAAGAAAAAAAGCACTTAAAAAAGCTCTTAACCAAAGAAACACAAAAACAGAATGAAGCAGCAAGCAAACAAGCAAAGTACAACAAGAAAACCCCTCCAAAATATTTAGCTACAACATTGTTCCAACTAAAAATGAACTAAAAAGTAACTAAGGAATACAATGATTATAACAATAATAAGAATAGTATAGAGATAGTTGATAATAATACACTGTACGCCCACTCCACGTAGGCCACACACACACACATATTACTCACTCTTATAAAAAGCATATAACCGCGCACATACATGTACTTGAGTTTTTTAATATAGAAAAAAAGTCAATCATATCACGTTACATTATCACCCATTCTTTTACATTCATATTCATATAAGAAAGAAGAAACAAAAACAAATTTAAAACAGAAAAAAAAACAGGAACAAAACATCTAATAATTGAAGTACATCCATCAACAAAAAGAAATCATAAAATCATAACATTTTAATACAAGAGACGAAAAAAAAAAATTATCCCCCACCCCCACAGGTTCACGTTCATGTCATTAACTTCATTCTAAGGAAGTATATGCCTAATTGTAATCAAAGTCATGTAACGGAACACAAGAGGAATCCATCCGCTGTAAGGCATATATTTGGGACACACATATTCGAATACCTTAATCAATCTTATGGTTATGGTCATATAAAAAAATACGTTCATAACATTTTTGTGATAATGATGGACATAGTTATTCAGCTTTCTTGAAAATTAAAAGTTTACACAAAATCAATAACATTCGACATATTATTAACATAGTACAAAATGTGAATGAAGCATTTTCAATATGGATGGTAACATGTTTAGACAACAGGTGACACATCCACAGACAGACAGACAGACAGACAGACAGGACAGACAGACAGACAGGACAGACAGACAGACAGAGAGAGAGAGGACAGAGAGAGAGAGAGAGAGAGGAGAGAGGAGAGAGAGGAGGGAGGAGGAGAGAGAGGAGAGAGGAGAGAAGAGGAGAGAGAGGAGAGAGATGAGAGCAATAACTAGTGACACACAAATTAATTTAATATAGTTATAAAAATGAACTCTACACATTCTAAATAAATACACATAGTTTGCACAAAATGTCATGATCAAATCTTTGTGAATAGCTATATATTCATAAAAATGAATACACATTTAATTAAACACATACTTGCAAAAACTTAAAACATTGAAATTTCAAAATAACATTTACTAAAACTCAATAACAGTCAGCTTACAGAAAAAAAAAAGTAAACATAAAATATGAGAACAGCCTTCATCGAGAGAGAGAGAGAGAGAGAGAGAGAGAGAGAGGAGAGAGGAGAGAGAGAGAGAGAGAGAGGAGAGAGAGGAGAGAGAGAGAGAGAGATGAATGAATGAATAATCTCTATTTTTCCAACCATTAACAAAATATAAAAAACCGTCACCAATAATAAAAAAGTTCAACCTATGATTTAAACAAGAAGAAGAAAGGTAATACATTCAAACGCATAATCCCCACTAGACACATTGATAATCATTTAAACAGAAGAGATATATATGTATTCAACAAACACATAATCTCTAACTGACCCGAACATTAAAGTCAAGACAGACACTGATAATTAAAATAGATTAAGATTTAAAAGACAGCAGAGAAGAGAGCAAACCAACCAAAATACAAACATATCAAAACATGTTAGCGAAACTTTACATTAATCAATATTAGAAAAAAAAAATAACCAAAAACTAACAAACATTAAAAAAACCCATTAATATGTAACATCCAAATACAGAATTTTCAAGATGTGTTAAAAAACGTGTAAAAAGTCCAAAAAGTTACAACATAATTATGTAAGGGGAAAAAACAAAACCCAACAAACTATCTCAACACAGCCGTTCTTATTTAGAGAAAAATACAATTTCAAATCAACATAAGAACCACAACATTTCTATCTCTAATGACAAGTTAAGGATAGTAAAAAAAAAAAAAAAAAAAGAGTGGAAAATAGAAAGGATGGAGGAGGAGGAGAGAGAGAGAGAGAGAGAGAAGAGGGAGAGAGAGAGAGAGAGAAGAGAGGAGAGAAGAGGGAGATGAGGAGAGGAGAGAGAGATGAGAGAGAGAGAGAGAGACGAGAGAGAGAGAGGAGAGAGAGGAGAGGAGAGAGAAGAGAAACTTTGAAAACTTTTTTATTCAAAGAGGGTAATAGAATAAGAACAATTGCTTTTTTACATCCAGCCCTCGGAAAAGATCCCAACCCACCGCCCCCCCTCCCCCCGAAAACAAAAGTTAAAAAAAGCAAGCAACCCCCCCACAATAAACATGGAAAAGGTGTACACAATGTACACAATATGAAATAGATAATGAAAATCATTTCAAACGAACAAGCAAATACTAAATACGAAGGGTACAAAAAAAAAAAAATCAATTTAATATTTCACGAGGAGAGAGAGAGAGAGGAGAGAGAAGAAGAGAGAGAGAGGAGAGAGAGAGAGAAAGAGAAAAGAGAGAGAGAGAGAGAGGAGGAGAGAGAGAGGGACGTAATACATACACCACACTCACTTACACCCCACACACATACACACACACAACACAACACAACACACACACACACAACACAAATCGACATGCTATTTACCCACATCTCGACTACCTCTTTCCAGTCTTTAAAGCATGACTTATATACAAACAAGAATCTATGAGCACATGGCATTACGATTTTAGCTAGAGTTGATGTATATAGATTCTGAAGAAGGTGATTACAAAATTTGATTTAAAAACAAAGAAAACCCAACATCCAGCAACAACAAACAACAACAAAAACCCAACAACAACCAGCAGTCAGAGTACATTATCACTATAACATAACATACAATAATCAAAAATACAGAACAGAATACATATGTACGAGACCTGAGGTCATGAATAGTTTGTCGATGCTGTTTGTTGTCCCAATTTTAACATGTCTAATAATGATAATGACTATAGTTTAGGAGCATGTTTGAGTATTTTTTGAAACAGGAAAGATTTATAGTTACGCTTAAAAGATACAATACTACTTTTCTCTTTAATATTTGTTGGTAAAGAATTCAAATAATTCCTCCAGAGTAGCGAAGACTTGTTTTATAGAGGTCGAGCCTTGGTTTAGGAATTATTATATTATTGGTGTATCTTGACTGATTAATTGGGAATCTAGTAGTCTGGGTAGATGGAGAGGACCGTTCATTATACGATACATTATGATTGCTTTATTATATTCCAGATGGTAAGTTAGGGGAAGAATGTCCAATCTAGTATAGTCTTGGGTTGACAAGGTGGAAGGCTTTAAGAGTATCACTTTAATAGCTCGTTTATGGATTCATTAAAAGTGGTTTTAAGCTATTAGCACTACATCTATCATACAATGTTGAGGCGTAATAATAAATGATTGAATATAAGTAAAATAAAACTGTTTACGAGAATCTAGGTCAAGAAAGTGTTTGATTTTAGAGAGCTGAAATGTCTTTTGAGAGATTCGTTTATATAGAAAATCAATATGTGGCGACCAGGAAAGATCATTATCAATAGTAACCCTAGGAGTCTATGCGTGTTACTCTTTAATAACATTATTATCAATATGAATTGGTGGCAAAAAAAGAGAGAGAGAGAGAGACGAGGAGAGAGAGAGAGAGAGAGAGAGGAGAGGGGAGAGAGAGAGAGAGAGAGAGAGAGAAATCACTAACTAGTGACACAAATTCTAGTATAGTTATAAAAATGAACATCTACACATTCTAAATAAAATACATAGTTTGCACATAATGTCATGATCAATCTTTGTGAATAGCCTATATATTCATAAAATGAATATCTACACATTATAATTAAGATACATACTTGCTAAACTTAAAACATTGAAATTTCAAAAACATTTACTAAAACTCAATAACAGTCAGCTTACAGATAAAATTGGAAACAAAATATGTGCCTTCATTCAAAGAGAGAGAGAGAGAGAGAGAGAGAGAGAGAGAGGAGAGAGAGAGAGAGAGGAGAGAGAAGAGACAGAGAGAGAGAGAGGAGTAGAGAGAGAGAGAGAGAGAGACAGACAGAGAGAGAGAGAGATGAATGAATGAATGAATGAATAATCTCTATTTTCCAACCATGTAAAAAGTCCAAAAAGGCACAACATATAATTATTGTAAGGGGAAAAAA
>JASPKP010003216.1:17500-20485 GCA_030674155.1 Stramonita haemastoma | reverse complement strand
TCTTTTATATCGGGATAAGGGAAAAAAGCACCCGTGTGTTTTTTTTTTTTTTTACACCCCGCCCCCTTGTATCAGTTTTGTCAATTTTTATCATCTTTTCCCCACCGCACATGATGGCCTACTCTTACGAAAAGCGAACGGGATTTAACGTGTGCGCAAGATGTTCTGCGTGCTTTGGGCCCACACGGGGCCTCGGTTTATAGTTCATCCGAAGGATTTTTGGGAAGAGTGGAGTCCGCATGATGTTAACTCCGGGAGAAAAATTCCCCTTCAACGGGAACGAACCCAGGTCGCAAATTGCCAGTGCAATTTTCTCCACTGGGCTACCCCCTCCCCCTATTTTAGCTGCGAAAGCATCCCGGACCAACTGGCGATGTTCCTACCAGGACGGGGCGGGACAACAGGTGGCTCGTTGTCTCCATGAAATATTCCATATGACCTATGACGGGAACCACGCGATCAAGAGCCGCGGTAAAAGCTCTGCCCCCTGGGCTCCCAGGGTAACAGGAGATAAGGGTGGGGTAACCCTGACAGAAACCTAGAGGGCTGAAGTCAGCGGTATCGGGCCATAGGCGCCCTCTAACAAATCACGATACCATGCAAAAACACACACAAAAAAACAAACGCATGAAAACACAACAGATGAAACTCTTGTATTTCTGCCTGAGTAGACTTTGTGCCAACAGCATGGACAGCATCTCAACAAGGCAGGATGTCTTTACTGCTGTTATATTTATGACTTAGCTCAGTGGTCAGAGCGCTCGCTTTCCCCCAAGTCAAGTTAAGCAACATCGAGTGTGGTCACACGTTGGATGGGTGACCGTTTGCGCGCCTTGGCTACAGTACAGCCCCCCCCCCTCCCCCAGTTCACCCAGCTGTAAATGGGTACCTGCCCTCTTTAGGGTCAGGGAAGGTAAAGCAGCAAGGGAGAGGAGATGGGCGCCGCCCTCAATATCCTCGCCACTCGAGAAGCTGAAGTCTCTGATGCCTCGCTCCCCTACGACCGCCTAGGTTATGGGACACCTTTACCTTTACCTATATTTACGACCACATCTACTTGGCTAACAGTCATCTAACATCACTCAAAGTGAAAAAAAATGTTAAATGGGAGAACCATCTGCAGTCACTATACAAGTCACTCAACCAAGAATGGGATATACCTAGTGGTCAGAACATTGCGCTGGCAATTTGACGACCCAGGTTTGATTCCCTGTCGAGGGATTTTTTCCTCTGGAGTTAATATTAGTGCTGGCTCCACTCTCCCCAAAAGTCTCTCGGATGAGACTTTAAACCAAGGCCCCGTGTGCGAACGCACGCAGAAGGTCTTGTGCACACGTTAAATCCTGTTCCGCTTTTTGTAAGAGTAGGTCATCGTGTGCCGGTGGGAACGGATGACATTTACAAAACTGCATACACATGAGGACTGGATGTAAAAAAGCATATGATTGCTTATTCCATTGTCGTCGATATAAAAGAATAATAAATAAGTAAATAAATAAATTTTAAAAATACGAATGATCATGGACGCTGAACTAATAAAAACACGAGTGCTTTCCTTTTCAGACCTTTGTGTGCCAATGGTGGGATCTTTGCTTTTTCTTTGGGGGGGGGGGGGGGGGGGGGGTGGGGAGGGGGGGTGGTTACTTGTGCCTGGGCATGTAATTCGTTTGTTCATTGAATAACATGCACAAGCGCAAGTGACCACTCGAAAGAAAATAGGCACACGAGTACATACTATTGTATATTCTATCTGTCTGTCTGTCTATCTATCTATCTATCTATCTATCTATCTATCTATCTATCTATCTATCTATCTATCTATCTATCTATCTATCTATCTATCTATCTATCTATCTATCTATCTATCTATCTATCTATCTATCTATCTACCTATCTATCTATCTATCTGTCTGTCTGTCTGTCTGTCTGTCTGTCTGTCTGTCTGTCTATCTATCTATCTATCTATCCATCCATCCATCCATCCATCTATGTCTGTCTGTCTGTCTGTCTGTCTGTCTGTCTGTCTGTCTATCAATCTATCTATCTATCTATCTATCTATCTATCTATCTATCTATCTATCTATCTATCTATCTATCTATCTATCTATCTATCCATCCATCCATCCATCCATCCATCCATCCATCCATCCATCCATCCATCCATCCATCCATCTATCTATCTATCTATCTATCTATCTATCTATCTATCTATCTATCTATCTATCCCTTAGTCTGGCGACCGTGGGGGCACCTCTGAAGACTTGACAACCAGTTCCCTCCATTCTTCTCTCTGTTCTGCCTTTCTCAAAATGTTGTTGAGTTCTAGGCCTGTCCATTCGCTGATGTTGTCCTCCCATCTCTTCCTTGGTCTGCCTCTTTTTCTTCTTCCTCCTCGGACAGTGCCTTGCAGTATTGTTTTTGCAAGTCCTCTTGATCTTGTGACATGCCCGTACCATTTAAGTTTACGCTTCTTTTCAATTGAGAGAAGAATTTCGTAGGGACCAATGGTTTGCTGGATTCTGTTGTATATCAGGTTCAGGAAAATCATATGTGTATATTTAACATTGGGGATGCGACGGGATAGCTCAGTGGTCAGAGCACTTGATCTCCCCAAGCTAGTGTAAGACAGGACTGAGCGTGGTTACCAAGTGTATGGGTGACCGTTCGTGTATCTTCGGTACAGTTCCCCAGTTCACCTAGCTGTAAATGGGTACCTGCCCTTTTCAGGGTCAGGGAAGGTAAAGCAGCGAGAGAGTGAGAGAGAGAGAGAGAGAGAGAGAGAGAGAGAGAGAGAGAGAGAGAGAGGGGGGGAGAGAGAGAGAGAGAGAGAGAGAGAGAGAGATAGAGAGAGAGAGAGAGAGAGAGAGAGAGAGAGAGAGAGAGAGAGAGAGAGAGAGAGAGCACTGAACACTGAACACTGAAATGGTTTAATGGTACCTTGGCTTTGGACCACAATACACCAGATGAGGGGGGCAGGGGTGTGAG
>JASPKP010003216.1:5000-10000 GCA_030674155.1 Stramonita haemastoma | reverse complement strand
GAGTGCTTATTCCATTATCCTCGATATGAAAGGATAAATAAATAAATAGATAAAAAAGTAAATAAATAAATGAATGAATAAATAAATAAAATAAATAAATAAATAAATAAGTAAATAAATAATAAACATTCTGCATTGTCCTCCAGGCAGTGGTTAAGTGAAGACAGGAAACTCCAGTGAGAGCTGGACGGCAGAAGATATCCAGAAGATGAGTCCCCTTCTCGCCAAAGATGATTGGAAATCTTTCAAAATGTGGTGCAGGTCATTGCCAAAGAGGATGGGTTCAGATCCTGCAGTTCTGAAGAATACAAGATGCAGGTGTTGGACTCCTGCTGTCAGGTGTAAATCCATCCACCTTGAGTGGGAGTCCATCACGAGAAGGTTTTGTTGACCTTTGTTTCTAATAGTTTTTTCTTTGAAGGTTTGTATGTCTGCACTCTGGAGAATTTTTTTTGTAGTAACCATAAGCTCCCAGTCAAATAGGATCTATCAGATACTTTTTGGGGGATTGGTTGATTTATTTATTTATTCTTTTATTTCAAGGATAAACGAATAAGCAGTCATGTGCATTTTTATTCAGAGTCCCTCTGTGTGTGTGTGTGTGTGTGTGTGTGTGTGTGTGTGTGTGTGTGTGTGTGTGTGTGTGTGTGTGTGTGTGTGTGTGTGTGTGTGTGTGTGTGTGTGTATGAGTGTGTTTGTGTGTGTGTGTGTGTATGTATGCGTGTGTGTGTGTGTGTGTGTGTGTGTGTGTGTGTGTGTGTGTGTGTGTGTGTGGTGTGTGTGTGTGTGTGTGTGTGTGTGTGTGTGTGTGTGTGTGTGTTTGTAAATTTTGTCATCTGATCCCACCGGCACACAATGACCTACTCTTTCGAAGAATCGGAAGAGGATCTAAAGTGCGTGCAAGATGTTCTTTTTTTTGTTTTGATCTATCAGATAATCGATCCTTGAAGCCTGGACACTTCCAAATACCCCATAATAGATGAGGTGTGACCTTATTTGATAATTACTTTAGCGTTTCCATGGTTCGTTTGATCACTGCTTGGCTGTCTACTTACTTTTTTTTTTTGATAGTTATTTTACAGTTTTTGGCTCTCAGCTGATCGAATTGCCATCCATATATTTATCTGTACCTCGTGTGATGGTTATTCGGGTCATCAATCAGCTCATATGAGTTTTTGTTATTTTGGGGGTTGGGTTTTTTTATAGATAAGAATAAGGATGTTTATTTTGTTAATTTTGTTTATCATTTGAGTTTCTTTAAGCCTCCTTTTCTTTTCTTTAAAAAAAAAATTAAGCCTCCTTTTCTAACTATTTTTGACGTTTATCTAATCAAATAACTGATAATTCCTTGTGACTTTACTTCGCTCATTCTGTAAAGTGCATGGTTTTGTGTAGTTTTGATTATGTAGTTTGGGGCTCCATGAGTTAAATCCACCCAACCCCCAGCATCCTGAAATCATCATTCTTATCCATAGACCATCCATCCTTCAAGTGGACATTCATGAGAAATCTGAATCAACCACACTAACACATACATACATACATACAGTCTTTCGGATGAGACGATAAACCGAGGTCCTGTGTGTTACACATCACTATTTAGCACACGTAAAAGAACCCACGGCAACAAGGGGGTTGACCCTGGCAAAATTCTGTAGTAAAAAAGCCACTCTGATAGGGAAACAAATACAGTTGCATGCAGGAAAAAAAATAATGGGTAGACACTGCACTTGTGGCGATGCACTCTCCCCGGGGAGAGCAGCCCGAATTTCACGCAGAGAAATCTGCTGTGACATAAAGTGGTATAAAAAGAATAATAAATAAAAGTGGGAACACCACCACCCACTCAGTTTCTCCTCCATACTATCATTTGAACATCAACCAAGATAGAATATTGACTGTAAGGAAACGGACAGATATCAACTAAGTTAAGGGCTTACTTTGAAGATACAGGAACAAGGCCGGGTATGTCTGTGGTGCTGTGAACAGTATAGCAAACAAGAAACAAGAAACGGGATGCACAGCGAGGAAGTGAATAGTATGGGATAAAACAAAACTGGATTTTGTCATGGAAGATCAGGCAACCAAGAACAGAAATAAACCAAGAGATTTTCATCATGTAGACTGAAGGTAACGTCATTAGGACAGTGGACTCTTTCCATGAAGTATCTGTCTTCCTTCCCTTGATGCCTCTGAAGCAGAAAGCTGAGCCGGAAAACAGGCTTGCTGTATTGAAACGGTTAATTAAACATGTTGGACAAAGCTGAAGTTATTAGGACAGTGGACTCTTTCCATGAAGTTTCTGTCTTCCTCCCCTTGACGCCTCTGAAGCTGCTGTCTCATAAACAGACGGCGGAGCAGAGCTAGAGGAACTCTTCACACCACAGCGGATCCAGCTGACAAACTCCCTTCTGAATTTGGTTCCAGTCAGACAGTAGAGGAAGAAATTGATGGCGCTGTTGGCGTACCATAACTGATACGTCAGCGCTTGCAAGAAGAACATCAAGGCCACCCCTTGAGGATGCCGAGCCACGTACACATACATAACACCGATCCATATTGCGAAAACACAAATCGGAGTGGTCAGCACCAAAAAAGCGCAAGAGATTGCCAGAACCATGATCGTAGTCCTGTACGACATTTTCTTACGGCTGTCAGCGTTTTGCGCGTTTCCAACATCAGACTCCGCACGTGCAGCAGCAGCAGCGATGGAGGAGGTAGACACCGCTCTGATGAGAGTGGCGGACAGTATGATGTCACACACAAACAGACAGACGCTGGGAAAGATGGACACCATGCAGGAATCCACCCAGGAGAAGACGAAACGGAAGAAATCTTTGTACAGGCCTGAGGTGGTGTCACAGGAGTCGCTCTGATTGAGTTTCATCCCGACCAGAAAATGGAAATCGAGAGCACACGCGATGAGGACAAGACTGACCACAATGATCCACGTTCTTCGCACAGTGCACACCCCTCTCATCCTGTGTGGCCACAGAACCGCCATCGTTCTCTGCACGGTCACACACGTCACCAACCAGGCTGACGTTGTACCAGTGACGTAAATGATAAACGTCAGAATCTTACAGACTACAGTGTGGGAACTCCGAATGTCTATCTGGAGACCGAACTTGGTCCAGCCGTGTATGGTGGCAGTACACAGTAAAAAGATATCCGACACGGCAAGGGCCGTAAGAATCACGTGCTGAGAGGAGTTGTGGTCCTTGATACGACGCATGACGCAGACGGTGGCGATGTTTCCAAAGCCTCCCAGGACAATAATGCAGGGAGGGGATATTTTCCAGATGAACATGGCTGCTTGGTATTCGGGGTACTCCTCATAGGACAAGGGATCCACCCCGGGTGTAGTAGTAGTGTTGTCCACTAGTCCTACAGTAGCATCACTGGTAAAGTTCTTCATCTTTGTTCTGCGGGAAACAGCTTGTGGTAATCCTTGTTCTGTAAAATTATGACCATAAAAACTGGAAAAAGAAAGCAAAAGCTCTCTCATTCGTACGCGTGCGCGCGCGCGCGCGTGCACGCATACATACACACACATGCACACACACACACACACACCACACACACACACACACGCACGTACACACACGCGCGCGCGCGCTCGTGCGTGCGCACATTTAAACATATGCGCACACACACACACACACACACACACACACACACACACACACACACACACACACACACACACACACACACACACACACACACACACACACACACACACACACACACACACACACATTCAATAGCTCAGACGTCAGAACACTCACTTTCTTCCAAGCCAAGGTTAAACAGCATCGAGAGTGGTTACCAAATGGATGGGTGACTGTCTGTGCGCCTTAGATGCAGTACAGTCCCCCCAGTTCACCCAGCTGTAAATGGGTACCTGCCTTCTTTAGGGTCAGGGAAGGTAAAGCAGCAAGGGAGAGGAGATGGGCGCCGCCCTCAACATGCTGGCCCCAAGAGAAACTAAGGTCTCTGATGCCTCGCCCGCAACGACCACACCGGTCATGGGACACCTTGACCTTTTACCTTGATGAGCCTTTGCACAGCTAGAAAGGCTTCCATTAGCCTGCAATCTCTAGGGGACGGGATAGCCTTGTGGTCAGAACATTGCACTCGCAATTTGACGACCTGGGTTCGATTCCCGTTGGAGGGGATTTTTCCTCTGGAGTTAACATCAGTGCTGACTCCTTTCTCCCCAAAAGTCCTCAGGATGAGACGGTAAAACCGAGGCCCGGGTACAAACGCATGCAGAACATCTTGCGCACATGTTAAACCCTGTTCCACTTTTCGTAAAAGTAGGCCATCGTGTGCCGGTGGGAACAGATGACACGATTTACAAAAACTGCATACACACGGGGACTGGACGTAAAAAAGCACACGAGTGCTTATTCCATTATCCTCGATATAACAGAATAAAATAAATAAATAAATAAACACAGCAGCTGTGCACTGCATGGGTAAACACGCGGCTAGTCACATAGCAAACAGATGGAGAGTAGATCAGTGAGACAATGAAGGCCTTGTATTGTATGTTTGTCCGTCGTGTTCGACGATGACCTCGAAAACAGCAGAGGAGGCAGCTGCTGTTTCGGAAACTGGGCAAAAGTTTGATTATAGTGGAGATGCCTTGCCCACAGTACATACCCACTCTCTCGGCCAAGTGGGCATAAGGACGGTCAGTGCTGGAGATGTTCTCCAAAGGGCAACTAGCCCCCAGGGCTGCAGCACTATCATAAGGACTGTGCAAGTCAAGCCTCCTAGTTAGCGAGTCATCGTCAATCACTAAAGACTAAGCTGTAAAGTGGAATTCCATGAGTGGGAAAGCCACTGATCATACAGCCTCTCACTTTGCTGTTGCCCCCCCCAGCATCAATGGTTTAATCAAGAACTGGGATAAAGCCACTGATCATACAGCCTCTCACTTTGCTGTTGCCCCCAGCATCAATGACTTAATCAAGAACTGGGATATGATA
>JASPKP010003215.1:12500-20486 GCA_030674155.1 Stramonita haemastoma | reverse complement strand
CAAACCCTTTTCTCTTCTCACTCTCATAACTGGATCCTCCTTCAATTTGCCTACAAAGCCAACAGAAGCACATAACGATTGCTGCCATTAACTGCTGCACAATGCCTACTCCCACGTAGAAAAACCAAGCTATTTTGTTCGATACATTTTGTCGATTTTTCTTTCGCCTTCATTATCATTCAGATCCATCATCTTAGCACTCAAACTACTCTCAATAATCGTCTGTCCTTGGCTCAGTCTCTAAATAATGAGGGTTGCTTTTTTTTGACGGAATGAACACAGTTTGTCCATTTCTTTAAAAGCAATTTTCTACTGGAAGATTAACTTCCTCTGGTTCTCCCCAAGGAACTGTTCTGTCTCCATTCTTTTCACCCTTTAAACTAATGTGTGCGAATGTTTCCAATGTGTGTGTGTGTGTGTGTGTGTGTGTGTGTGTGTGTGTGTGTGTGTGTGTGTGTGTGTGTGTGTGTGTGTGTGTGTGTGTGTGTGTGTGTGTGTGTGTGTGTGTGTGTGTGTGTGTGTGGTGCGTGCGTGCTAGCGTTTGTGAGTGTGTGGATGCATGGGAATACTGGTGCGCATATGAGTGTTTGTGATTTTACTGGGGTGAGGTTTATAACTTGCTGAGGTATTGCTGATATTTTGTGGGTGCTTTTTTATACTGTGAAGGTGTGCGTGCTGATGTTCGGATCTTGTGTTGAGTTATATATCCATGCTAATTATTAAGTTTACATGTTTAATGTTTTTTGTGTACGTGTATGGCTTGCAATCCACCTAAATTTTTTCTGTCTCTGAGATAATAAAGCGGTTGATTTGAATTCAATGGAAATTGACTTGAATTGAATTCCATCTTTTCCTCCTCCTTCTTCTCCTCCTCCTTTTCTTCTTCCTCCTTCTTCTTCTCTTCCTTCTCTTTTTCTTCTTCTCCTCCTTCTCTTCATCCTCTTCTTTTCTTCCCTCTCTTCCTACTCCTTTTTTCATCTTCCATCGCTTCCTTCTCCTTCTTTTCCCCCTCTTCTCGTCTTTCTCATCTTTCCCATGCATCTTTTTTCTTCATATTCTTTCTTTTCTACTTTCCCCAAAAGATTGACACAATGCATACAAATGTCTATTTTGTTCCAAAAAGTACAAACAAAAAAGGCTGAAATTCTAGACTAGCCCCCTTCTTTCAAACGAATTAGCGTGTTGTCAAACCGTTAAGGCGGAAGATTCAGTGCATTGAATTTGAAATCTGACATTGTACCCTGCTTGGTGAAGACACGCTTTGTCCATTGCTTGAAGTGGAGGGGGGGGGAGTAGGGAAGGAGACAGTGTTAGCGTTTGTTGTCCTTGATTTTGTTTATTTTTTGTTGTCGTTGAGTTTGTTCTTGTTCATGTTCCTAATTATTACAACATTATAGTGTCTCTCTTTTTCTTCCATGAACGCAACGGTAAAGTGAATCAACACTTTGATTAGAACTAAAAAGATAAAATAAAATTTAAAAACTCTTCTGTCTTCAAGTGGCTATTCCAGTTTTTGTGGGGCATGGTAGAGAAGATATGTGGATTTTATAATGCTCTGTGTCAGCTCACTAGTAAACATTAAGCAGCTTCAGGGCAATAGAAGCATGTTAAAAAAGGGGGATGATCTGTCTGCTGCTAAAGTGTTAGATGCAGTATGTTGGGATGCATATGTTGTTCTGTACCTGGAGTTTCTTAGAAAGCATCTCAGTGACTGAGGAAGACTACATCAACTGTTGCAATAACTAGACGACAATCGTATTTCTAAACATTGAGGAAAAGTCACTAGAGGTGTAATGTTGCACTATAACAATTCATTGACTTCATCTCCGCCTTTGATATCATTCAACTACATCTCTTAGCGATCAAATCATTTTTATTAAAGTATGTTCACGGATCGGTCTTCGGATTATAATGTGTTGATGAATTAAACACACGCACAGTTAGTCTGATTTCAAAGCATAATATCTACAGAAAAGTCCACTTCTGCTGGTTTTCCACAAGGTACTGTTGTAAACCATATCTGCTTCACCCTTTACATCAATGACTGCACTTGTGTCAATCTTTTACCGTTAATCAAGTATTCAAATTATTTTTTCCGCCAGAGACCTACCTAACTCACACTGATGTAGTCTACACATGTTGACGAGTTTTCTCCCTAGTGCAAAAAGAACAACCTGGAGTGAACTGTCAAAAAAGACTTAAGAAATGCTAATCATTTTTTACCAAGAACTCAGAGACTGTACCATATCTTAACATTAGTGCCATGAAAATCAAATGAGAGCATGACTATAAATAATACATTATTTAGGACAAACTTATCGTTCCTTTCTAAACAGATCTTATGAAAAGAAAATGTCACTCCTGAATTCTTTTTTCTTCAAAATCTCCGAACGCTTCAGGAAAGTCTTCAAGTTTTGTAAAATCGTTGTCAAGGCTGTATTGAGTCTATTGTATCCATTTTTATATGCTGGCGTAAAAGCCTGATGTTAAAAACAAAACTGTAGGCCTGCTAAACAAAACATTGCAACATACTGTAGCAAAAGTGTGCGCTGTTACCAATAAAACTTTAGGACTTGCGTACATACCATGTAAGAGATAGAGCAACACAAAAATGTAAATGATGGTACACGTGTGTTGGCTGAACATTTTGAACGACTTCCTTTTCAAAAGCGCTACAGATATAATAAATTTAAAACTCTTCCAAATAAAGTTTTATTCCTACCTCAAGCCTGCGTCTTGGCAATTACACAACAACAAGTAGTCTTCATTGACCCAACGGGAGAGAGAGAGAGAGAGAGAGAGAGAGAGAGAGAGAGAGAGAGAGAGAGAGAGAGAGAGAGAGAGAGAGAGAGAGAGAGAGAGAGAGAGAGAGAGAGAGAGAGAGAGAGAGAGAGGCAAGGCAAGAGGCAAGGCAAGGCAAGGCAAATTCTTTTATTTGAGTATAATAGATAAGCACTCGTGTGCTTTTTTACACTCAGTCCCCGCCCTTTTCAGGAATAACATCAAGATAAAAAGATAAACCTCTAACTACACAACAGCAATAACAATGATCCAAATACCAAGAACAAGAGCAAGAAACCATACCAAGTATCAAAACAGCAAGCAAAAAATAGGACAGAGATACAATAATAGGTAATAATATAAAAAGGCACACATTCAGTAATGAAAAAGAAGTAAGAATCAATGATGATTTTTGATTTGGAAGAAAAGAAAAAAGAAAAACAAGAGCAAACATGAGAATTTGGTGAGGTAAATGACTGAAAACATCAATCCACTACCATCTATCAACAAAATATGTCATATAAAACATAACATTTTGATAAATTGGGTAGCGATTCTCTCTCTCTCTCTCTCTCTCTCTCTCTCTCTCTCTCTCTCTCTCTCTCTCTCTCTCTCTCTTTTCTCTCTCTCTCTCTCTCTCTCTCTCTCTCTCTCTTCTCTCTCTCTCTCTCTCTCTCTCTCTCTCTCTCTCTCTCTCTCTCTCTCTCTCTCTCACACACACACACACACACACACACACACACACACACACATTTTACAGGTTCTCGTGCATGTCATCAATAACATGAATTCAAGGGAAATAATCACATGCCTTGAATTCTAAATAAAACCGTATAACGAAACATAAGAGTAATCTATCCACTATAAGGCACATATTTAAAACATATACTCTAATACCTAAATCAATCTTATGATGATAGTCATAAAATTATGTTCATGGTCCTATCGTTACCATGACTAACATAGTTATTCAGCTTTCTTAAAGCATCATTAATTAAAAGTTTACACACAAAAATTCGACACACGTGATTATTAAGATATATAGAGTACAAAATATGAAAAAAAATCTCAATATGGATGATAAACATGTTTAGACAATAGCTAAGACATTCAGGGAGAATATATATATATATATATATATATATATATATATATATATATATATATATATATATATATAATGTATATGTAAGTGAAAATCATTCTTAAAATCAGTTACAATTATATAATGATAAGATACATGTGAAACATTTACACACGTACTCTCTCTCTCTCTCTCTCTCTCTCTCTCTCTCTCTCTCTCTCTCTCTCTCTCTCTCTCTCTCTCTCTCTCTCTCTCTCTCTCTCTCTCTCTCTCTCTCTCTCTCTCTCTCTCTCTCTCTCATACACACACACACACACACACACACACACACACACACACACACACACACACACACACACACACACACACACACACACACACACACACACACACACAGGGAGAAAAGAGTTGGGATGGAGAGGGCAGATAGTTTGAGAGGGGGGGAGTGTGGTTTGTTATGTTTGATGCATCAAGTGGATTAGAAGGTGATTTTTTGAAGGTTGTTAATGATTGATGCTGTTTAATTGAGTTAGGGAAGGAGTTCAACAGCGTACGTCCTGAGTATAACAAACTAGTTTTGAACAAGTCTATTCTTGGGATTGGGTCACTTGGCTTTTCTGTATTTCTGGGATGATTCATTGGAATTTATCTTTAAAGGATGGGAGGAGAGAGAGAGAGAGAGAGAGAGAGGAGAGAGAGAGAGAGAGAGAGAGAGAGAGAGAGGAGAGAGAGAGAGAGAGAGAGAGAGAGAGAGAGAGAGAGAGAGAGAAGAGAGAGAGAGAGAGAGAGAGAGAGGAGAGAGAGAGGAGAGAGAGAAATGTGCTGTTTTATATGCTGCGCTGCTGGCAGCATGCAAGGGTTATGGTTAAACGCAGAGGGGAGCTGAAGAAACGGCTCAAACTGTAGTATTGGAGGCATCTAGTTCACTGCGTCGTGTGTTTTCAACAGTTCAGTTTCTGTCTCTCAGCATCTTTGCATTGTGAACTTTTTTTTCCCTCAGGAAACAAAATGGGGAAAGGGGGCGAAAGATGAGAGTCTTCTTAGCTTCAATTGACAGTTTTTAAATCTCTTTCTTTTTTCTCTCTCCCTCTTTCTTTCTTTTACTGTTTTCTCTTTCTCTTTGTTGTTCTTCCTTTTCTCTGATGTTTTTCCTCCTTTTGTACTTTCCCTGTCATTTCTCCTTTCTTTTCCCTTTTTTCTTCCACTTTTTACAGCAAAGTTTGCCCTTTTCTCATTTTACTGCTAAAGCACGACACTCTTTTCTTTCTTCTTTTTTCTTTGCACACACTAGCTTTTAAATACATGCTTGAAAATGTTCATTTTCTTTGCCTTCCTTCCGTTGTTTTTCCTTCCTTTCTTTTTCTGTTTTTTCCTTCTGTCAATCTGTCAATGCTATATCTATGATCAGCACTTTTTTTTTTGTCTCCTGGTGTCTCGGACTTGAAAACTTTTCCCTCTGATGTATTTTTCTTCTTTTCTCGCTGCCTTCTTTCTTTAGATCTTTATTTCTCTCTTTTTCCTGGTGCTCTTTCTGTTTTCTTTCTTTTCTTTTGTTCAAACCTTATTATCATTACCTTCATCATCATTTGGTGGGTTTTTTTTTTTTCAGTGAAACAAAATCGGCTGCATGTTTCTCGATCTCGTGTACAGGCATCGTCATCTTCATCCTCATCATTTTTCACAAAGCACAACATCTGACATTAGCAGCTCTTCGCGCGTGGTAGCAACTTCAAGTCCAGTATTTATGTATTGATTTTGTTATTCTTTGTTTTTTATCAAAAGTAATGGGATAAGCACTCTTTTTCTTTTTTTTTACATCAAGTCTCTGGTGTAAGCAGTTTTGTAAATTGCGTCATCGCTTTTCTCCAGCACAATATGGCCTACTCTTTCGAAAAGCGGAACAGGGTTTAACGTGTGCATAAGATGTTCTGCGTGTGTTTGCACATGACACTTCAGTTTATAGTCTCATCCGAAGAACTGTTGGGGGGAGTGGAGTCTGCACTGTTTAAACTCCAGGGGAAAAGTCCCCTTGAATGGTATTAAACCCGGGTCAGCACATCACAAGCGTAATGCACAAGGCTCTAATCCCTCGGCTATCATGTCCCAAATGTGTGTTCCTGTGTGTGTATGTGTGTGTGTGTGCGTTTGTGCATGTGCATGTGTGAGTGTGTGTTTTGTGTGTGTGTGTGTGTGTGTGTGTATGTGTGTGTGTGTGTGAGCGTGCGCTTAAGCATGTATGTGTGTGTGCGTGCGTGCACGCACTTGTACATGTGTGTTTGTGTGTGCGCATGTGTGTGTGTATTTGTGTGTTTTTGTGTGTGTGCGTGTGTGTGCTCGTGTGTGCGCTTGTGCATGTGTGAGTGAGTGAGTGAGTGAGAGGGTGAGTGAGTGAGTGAGTGAGTGAGTGTATGTGCACGTGTGCGCTTGTGCATGTGTGTGTGTGTGTGCGTGCGTGCGTGTGTGTGTGTGTGTGTGTGTGTGTGTGTGTGTGTGTGTGTGTGTGTGTGTGTGTGTGCGCTTGTGCATGTGTGAGTGTGTGTGTGTGTGTGTGTGTGTGTGCGTCTGTGTGTGCGTCTGTGTGTGTATGTGTGTGTGTGCGCTTGTGCATGTGTGAGTGTGTGTGTGTGCGTCTGTGTGTGTGTGTGCGTGCGTCTGTATGTGTGTGTGCGTGCGTCTGTATGTGTGTGTGCGTGCGTCTGTATGTGCGTGTGTGTATGTGTGTGTGTGTGTGTGTGTGTGTGTGTGTGTGTGTGTGTGTGTGTGTGTGTGTGTGTGTGTGTGTGTGTGTGTGTGTGTTTACGTAGGCCAAGGAGGAGATAAAGTGTGGTGCTCAACGCAGGGGAACTTCGACCCCTGTCCTGAGAAGCTGCAGGTAATCAAAGGGAAATAAACTACGACAAATGATATCAAATCATCTCTGGTTTTATCCCTTGGATCCCACAACTCCCTGTCTCGAACCTGTCTGGTTGTCGTGTCTGTCTTTGTGCCTTCAAGTCAAAGATCTCCTCTGCTACTGGTAACCATGTAAGCCAGAACTACATGTGTCATGTGGGTAGATGGAGCTCATCAGTCGGGGAAGACAGTTCATCTAGGAGAAGGTGAACTCTGATTTCAAACCTCCGCTGCCTTGCGGCCATACCTACTCCTAGGAAAGGCTTCGGGGGTCAAACCTGAGGAAAATTAGGACTCGGAGTCCTCAAGGCAGTCCAAGGCTGTATACAGCAACGTTCTGGCAACTCCTCTGACGGCACTGGAACCATATGTATCAACGATTGTCTTTCCAATGGACTATTCCAGGGACGTGGAGAGGGTGGTGGGGGTCTGCTGGATGGGTAACAGCTTGCCCTCCCTACTTACTTACCCAGGCTTTGCGATATGGAGAAGGACAATCCAGCTTCGCTTTGCAGCGTCGACACAACACGGTTGCAGCAGTCTACGGGTAAGTATGCATACTCAATTCACGTAAGAGTCAGACGCCAGGGGCTGCTTCCAAACGTGGGAGAGGTCATCGTATTTCACTGGGCAGCTACCGCCCGCCTTAAGCTGGTCAGTCCCCAGCCAATAAAGTGTTGCCCCACCACGGTTTGTTAGCCTTACTGGACGTGTTGGGTTTAGTGTGAAAACCGACAAAGGTATCGACATCTGTGCACCAGGCAACAGAAAAATGGAAACTCCTGCCCTGAAACTGGGCATACAGAACGTAAGAACAATGACACCAGGCTGTTCTGACGACTGGCAGGAAGTAAAGGATGCTCGCAAGACTATCAGCGACAGGAACTGAGCAGATTGCAGAGTTTTGCTAGGGCGGGTGTTTGTTTGCTTTGTTTTGTTTTGATAGCCCCTAATCAGGGCAAGGGCCGGATGAAAAAACTACAGAAGACAGACACACTTTATTTATTTATTTATTTATTTATTTATTTATTTATTTATTTATTTATTTATTTATTTATTTATTTATTCTTTTATATCGAGGATAACAGAATAAGCAATCATGTGCTTTTTTTCATCCGGTCCCCGTGTGTATGCAGTTTTGTAAATATTGTCATCTGTTCCCACCGGCACACGATGGCCTACTCTTACGAAAAGCGGAACAGGATTTAACGTGTGCGCAAGATGTTCTG
>JASPKP010000322.1:37500-50000 GCA_030674155.1 Stramonita haemastoma | reverse complement strand
CACTTTATCCCTGCATCCCCAAGTCTCTCTCTCTCTCTCTCCTCTCTCTCTCTCTCTCTCTCTCTCTATCTCTCACACACACACACACACAGATACAGACACACACACAGACACACACACACACAGACACATACACACACACACAGAGATACAGACACACACACACACATACACACAGACATACACATGCACACACACACACACACACACACACACACACACACACACACACACACACACACACACACACACACACACACACCACACACACAAACTGACAACTGACAAACAAAAACAAACCAGCAACCTTAAAAAAAAAAAAAGTATTTCACTAGTGGTGACCTATTCACAGCAGGGAATGCCGTAAACTCAAACACTGAAGCAACTTTCCACATGCAAAAAAAAAAAGCTCCAGTGGTCAGAGTCTCACCCATAAGCAAACACACAACATTTTACTTAACCCTTATAGCACTGAATATCTGTGACAATTACTTCCCCTATCTTGAATTTCTGACCAGGCGCTCTCCCCTTCAGTCCTGTCAGCCGGTTCTCTGGCGACAACAGTACCAGAGGAGGGTTTGTTTATAGTGATCCGTCATGTGGCTAACTGGCATCAATGGACTCTGGAAAGTAGTTTTGATATGGCAAAAACTGCTTTTCCTTTCCAACGAGAATATTTGTAAAGCTTTGTGTGTGTGTATGTAAAATTTACCTAGGTACCCGTTTTGCACTCTTCTGCACCTGAAAAACCCAGGAATTGAAGGAAAATGCAGTTGTGCCGGTTTTCCTCCTTACAGGACTGAAGGGTAGCAGGAAGCTGAGCCGGAAAACAGACTTACCATACTGAAAGGGTTTTAAACATGCACAGAGCTCCAGTGTTCAGAATCTCATCTCAAAGCCAACACACAAGAGTTTACTTAATTAAACATGTACACAGCTCAAGTGTTCAGAGTCTCACCTAAAAGTCAACACACAAGAGTCTACATAAACATGTACAGAGCTCCAAACTCCAGCGTTCACAATCTCACCTAAAAGTCAACACACATATAGACTCTACTTAAACATGTCCAAGGCTCTAGTCTTTAGAGTCTTACTTATTAAAGCAAAAGTCAACACACGAGAGTTTACTTAATTAAACATGTGCAGAGCTCCAGAGTTCAGGGTCTCACCTTAAAGTCCACACACAAGAGTTGTGCTTCATCAAACATGTAGGCCTACCTACAGAGTTGATAGAAAAAAACCCCAGCCCTGCACTAGTAGTAAATAATGCACTCTTTCTGGATACCGACTACACAGCATGCAAATCCAACAGAACTTAGTCAAGGGTCCAGGGCCCAGTGCTAAAATTAGTGCATCCCTTTCTTTAACCAAGAGTGGTCAGTTTCTGCTATGATTAGCACCAGCTGGGATGGAATGGACAGCAGCTGAGAGTGGGAGAAACTTGACAGCCGTGAGTGGCCTAGACTTTACACAGAGGAATCTGCCAAAATTTTAAATACAACAAACAAAACGCAACAAAATACAACGCAGCAACTTTCATTTCATTTTACGTTGTTTATAGCCCCGCTGACAACAAAGGTCAAATCAGGGCTGTCACCTAACATCATACCCTAGTGGTCAGAACATTGCGCTGACAATTTGACGACCCAAGTTCGATTCCCGTTGGAGGGGATTCTTCCCCTGGAGTTAACACCAGTGCTGACTCCACTCTCCCCAAAAAGTCTTTTGGATGAGACAATAAACCGAGGCCCCGTGTGTGAACGCGTGCAGAACTTCTTGTGCACATGTTAAATCCTGTTCCACTTTTCGTAAGAGTAGGCCATTGTGTGCTGGTGGGAACAGATGACAATATTTACACAACTGCATAGACATGGGGACTGGATGAAAAAAAGTACATGAGTGCTTATCCCATTATCCTTGATACAAAAGAATAAAAAAAAAAAAAGTAAAATAAATAAATAAATAAAATCTCAGCAACTCCACTGAAATCCACCTCAAGTTCAACATCAATACCATAAAATCCCTTCAAACAACCAACACCATCAATCTTAAAAAAACAGAAAAAGAAAAAAAAAATACCCAAACTATTTCATTTGTTTTTGCTAAGGCCAAAAAAAAACTAGACTGTACTGAGGACGCCAGCCATTCTGCTTGACTTAACATGTGAATACATCAATTGAATGACTTATTTCCTGGAATTCCAATTCAGTTGATTACAGAACTCACTGTAT
Source organism: Stramonita haemastoma (assembly GCA_030674155.1). Classification (NCBI taxonomy): domain Eukaryota; kingdom Metazoa; phylum Mollusca; class Gastropoda; order Neogastropoda; family Muricidae; genus Stramonita; species Stramonita haemastoma. The sequence continues at coordinate 47,769 of JASPKP010000322.1, read as the reverse complement.
GGCAGCACACGATGGAAGGGAAATAACTCAGCATGTGTGTGTGTGTGTGTGTGTGTGTGTGAGTGTGTGTGTGTGTGTGTGTGTGTGTGTGTGTGTGTGTGTGTGTGTGTGTGTGTGTGTGTGTGTGTGTGTGTGTGTGTGTGCGTGCGTGCGTGTGTGTGTGCACACGCAAGCGTGGTGTGTGTGTGAGCATGTATAAGTGTGCATGCTTGTGTATTTGTACATGTATGCGTGTGTGCATATATTTAAAGAAAGGGGTTGGATAGGTAGAAAGAATGCAGCTGACTCAACAACAAAAAACCACCCCAAACAAACCCACCCCCAAAGAACAGGTAAAATAAGCCTTTTGTCACATTATAATTATGCTCCCCCTCTCCCTCCCAAAGAGAAAAAGGTAAACAAACAAAAAATGTAGCACCACCAATGACCCTGCCCTACAGCACTGAGAGTCTTTTCAGATGAAATGAAGTGAAGTCTTAAGAATGTACACTATAATTCCTAAAACTTTGCACAAATAAAATAAAAAAATTACATGTCAAAAGAGAAATAAAAGCAACTTCAAAATTACTAGTTCAGCAAATCAATGTGTGTATTCTCAGATGATACTAGTACTATTAGTAAAAAAACAACAACAACAAAAAAACCAGCCATGTATGCACAGAGAGAGAGAGAGAGAGAGAGAGAGAGAGAGAGAGAGAGAGAGAGAGAGGAGAGAGAGAGAGAGAGAGAGAGAGAGGAGAGAGAGAGAGAGAGACTCGGAGAGAGAGAGAGAAATTGTGGAATTTAACCCCAACCACATTAAAGATCCTGTAAAATCATGCCAGCTTTCCACTGCCCCCCCCCCCCCCCAACATTAATACTAGACAAAAAAAGACCTCTTCACAATTGATAATAAACGAACGGTTACTCATAATTTATAATCATGAAAAAAGTTGGTTAATCTAACATTGGATACTGATCACAGTCTGAACAACCATTCAACAAAAAACTGAAGTCTTAAGTCAACAGTAGGCCTCCGTCAGTCGGTGTCGGCTATGGAATTCATGCCAGAAGAAAGGTCACTTGTTCAGCGACAACACTGGCTGTGGCTGGTCAGTCCAATGCGGGAGTAGTGGCAGTCTCTGTCGCATCTGATGATGTGGCTTGAGGCGAGGCTGGAGTGACCTCTCCAGGGCGCGAGCCTGGGCAGGATGGTAAAGAGGACGTGCTGTTAAGTCAACAAGCATTCAATGAATTACCTTAAGTCTTCACCGTCAACACACCACCGATTTGATCAGAAACGTCTCTCAGCTCAGGCGTGCGCGCCACCTCTCGCAGACACGCCTCCACCCGCGGACACACCTTCACCAGAAGCTCGAGACACGAGCACACCTGCCTACACAGCTGTCGCGCCACACGCTCCCCAGTCACGGCCGACTCGCAGCACAGATCCTGCAGCAGCTGCAGCAGACTTTTCACGATCCGGTCGGCATAGGCAGGCAGGCGAGGCCAGGCGTGCTGCAGCAAAGCGTGCAGGACCCTCAAAGCGTTAAACCTGGCTTCTTCCTCAGGGGCGTCGCACACTTCCAGGTAATCGCACACCAGCTCCACGAGTCTCTTCAGGTGCCTCACGGAGCGAAGACCCAGGCTGGTGATGTAGTCGGGAAGGAACTGGGTGTACAGGCGCCTCAGGACCAGCCCGTTCTCGGTGAGGGCGCAGGTGAGGAGGGTGGACAGAACGACGTCCACCTGCCGGGGTTCGGAGGGCAGGTGGGAGCAGGTGAGGGCAGGGTTTCTGTCAACGATGGGAAGCAGGGTCAGCAGGGCGGGGTGAAGGATGCAGACGATCTCCGGCACCCTGGAGTAGATCTGCTGCTTCAGGGCTGCGTACACCACGTCTGCTCGCCCGTACCTGCAACAGTGTGAACACACGTGTGTGTACAGTTTCTTTTTCCTCAGTTTAAAACTTAATTAATATCGGTTACCTTTTTGTTTTTCCAAGACATAGTTTTGAACTTTTTAAAGTATATTTTTTGTTTTTGTTCCTCCACTAAAGCTGAAAGGTTCACCAATGATGAGATTTTGGGTACGAAACTGTTTTTTCCCCACCATGCTGGTAGCTGTATTCTGACTTCAAGGATGTAATGCTGGATAATGTGGATATATATATCATATATGTTTCAGTAACCCACGGAATACTGACATGAATTAGGGGATCTTAATGTTTAAATTTAATATATTCTATCTTCTAGTTCTACATGTTTATCATACGTGTACAAGGGAACATTAAGGCACTGGCAGGTCTGCCCATAATAATAATAATAGTAAATGGATTTTATATAGTGCTAAATGATATATCTTGCAAACAATAAATCAAAGCACTTTAGTTATAAATTATAAGTTAGACATAAGTTATAAATTTACATGATTAATTCATGGTAATTGTGACATGAAATCTTAAAAATAAAAAGTAACGTTTTGAATTAAATAAAATGCCTAGTAAATTTACAATGAAATACAAAACCACAAATGACAACCTGAATAACAGTGAATCAGTTTGATTAATTTTTCATGCTGCCAAGATCACCTAAATTATATATAACATATATAATAATTCCGGTTTCCTCTTAAAACTGAAGACTGCTTAAGCCAAAGCCAATTATCTGAAAAGATCTATGATTGTTTGTTAATTTTGTTTTTAAAAGGAAAGAGCTGGACAGTGAATTATTAATTAAGTAAAAACTGCCCACGTTCACCAAGCTGGTAAAAAATGAAAACAAAACCAAACAACAGCCCCCCGCACCCCCCCCAAAAAAAAACAAACAAAAACAAACAAACCCCAACCAACCAGGAAAACGAAAAATACCAAGGGGGAGCTGATGAACAGACTCTTGGGCTTTACTGTTTAAAAATAATCTATCAATCATGTTTCATTGTCACTGTCACAGTGTCACTGTCAGTGTAGACTTGTTTTAAAAAAAATCATGATGCTAGTAGACTTGAACACTATTTTTTTTTCAAAATCAAAGAATAATATTATGGCTACCATGCAAATTTATTCAAAATTATCCAACGGGTAAATCTATACAACACACCAGTAGTTACAATTTTAAAGAAATTCTGTTACTGGTATTACTAAAAAATATATTATGTAATTAGTTCCATGGAAGGGCTCTGTTTACGTCAAAAGTAAAGTAGACATAAAATGACTTGACTGATATTGATGAAGTAGCAGACACTGAGACAGGTTTTACACATAGCATAAAAATACCGTCTGCTGTTTCGTGTTCAGTTAAACTTAATGACTGCACAGGTGAAAAAAAAAGAACTGATAGTGATACAATTGTGGGGGCAGGATAGCTCAGTGGTCAGAGCACTCTCTTCCAAGTTAAGCAGCACTGAGCGTGGTTGCCGGTTGTATGGGTGACCGTTTGTGCATCTTGGCTTCAGTACAGTTCCCCCAGCGGTAAATGGTTACCTGCCCTCTTTAGGTTCAGGGAAGGTAAAGCAGCAAGGGAGAGGAGATGGGCGCCACCCTCAACATGCTGGCCCCCAGAGAAGCAGTGGTCTCTGATGCCTCGCTCCCCTATGACCGCCTGGGTTATAGGACACCTTTAACTTAACCTTTTAAAGTTTTATACATGTACACTTGCTCAGTTGCTGAACAAGTTGCATTGCCTTTCCTACACTAGTCAAGATGTGAAGGGTTGAACCCACCATCGTAACTGTTCATTGGTGACATTTGCTGCAATGTGCTGCAAGCACTGGATCCCCACCACCTTCTGCTCTGTCATGTGGCTGTCTGTCAACAGCAGTGCTGGAGGCAGCACAATGTCCAGGTAGTCGCTCATGTGAGGGAACTTCACCATCTGCGTCAGCATCCACACGAAGGATTCCACAAACGTTGGGTTTGCCTGCCATTCATGCTTGGTCAGACGAACCCTTACCACTCCAAGATACTGGCCCAAATGGCAACTGCTTGCAGTGACCGTTTCCTGATCCTTGCTTTTCACGTCTAGTTGCAACAGCTCTGATAATGAGTCTACCTTATACAGTATTCTCAAACTGGTTCAAAACTTGCAGCGTGAGGTTTCGTGTGCAGTCCACTGACCACAAGCTGTTTCTCATGTTTGAAGAAAGAATAACCAGCAGGTATGGAAGGCATTCATGCAATGGCCGGAGATCCGACACACCATTCCGATTACCCATTTCCAGCACTATATTTACAAAGCGCAACACAATCTCCGTTCTTTCTATGAGATTTTGAAAATCGTCTCTCTCGAAAATGAAATGCCCTCGGTCTGGGAACGGAGCTGGAATAGCAAGTTGCACATAATCTTTGAGGTGGAGATAGATATCGTTCAATTGCTCTGGCCTGCTGATACAATCACTGCACATGTTTTGCTCACTTCCTGAAACTGCTTTTAACAGTTCAAGCTTATTGGCTTCACATTTTGTTTGTGTTAAAGTGCTCATGATACTGAACACACAGTTTGATCCACAACACTTAACAGAAGTTGACGTTGCTGTAGTTTGTTTACAGTTGTCGATGTTTGTAGACACCTTCCACTCTACCGCCATTTTTCCAACCTTGACACTCCACAATTTCAACTTCCTGTTTGCACAGCCCTAAGGATAGGCCTAGAACATTTTACCAATTTCGTCCACGATCACATCACATCAGCTTAGTCTCTGATGATGACAGTCTGTTATCACCACAGTAGAAAAAGAAATCGATAAAGTTCAGTGAATTATTTTACTCATCTTCAGTCTATGAAATAATTATGGAAGCTGAAGTGATTTGACAAGTGTTGAAACTGTGGACTGGACTCGTGGGTCACTAGCCTAATAAAACAACACATTAAGTGTTACATAGGTCTAGAATACTCTCTATTTTTTATGGTAGGTGTACTGTTAATCTCTTCTTTACAGGAAAGTACCTCTGTATACAAGAAATAAACAGAATTTGGGAGTTCTATAAAAATATAAAGTATTATATATACATTTAAATTTCCTCAATGGTCAGAAGCCCGGTTAGCTCAGTCGGTAGAGCATGGGACTCTTAATCCCAGGGTCGTGGGTTCGAGCCCCACATTGGGCGTCTTTTTAATTTTTACAAAATATTTTTTCTTGATAATCAGAAACAAAGTTATGTTGTTGGCGGTTTTTTTTTTTTGTTTTTTTTTAAATATTCTTTAAAATTTTAATTTTTTTTTTTTTAATAGAAAAAAGTTGTGTCGTTGACTCCACAAAGATAGGTCTAGGCCTACGACTTTCACTGATCCCTTTGATAAAAACCGAAAGAAAATATTCTGTCAACAGACTTTTACTAGACTCTAGATTTAGCAGTCCCTATTTTTGAGAAAATACAGTATGTGGAATTAGAGTTGGAATTTTTTTTATTATTTTTTTTATTGTATTAATTAACGACGGTACTGGAACCATTCGTATCGGTCAATGCCCTTCCAATGGATCATTGCAGTGCCGTGGAGAGGGGGGGGGGGGGGGGGGGGGGGGGGGTCTGCTGCATGGGTAACAGCTTGCCCTCCATACATACTTGCCCAAGCTTTGCGCAACTCCATAGTCTTTCGAGACTGATGAGTGCCTACTATTAATTAATTAATTTATTTATATCGAGGATAATGGAATAAGCTCTCTTGTGCTTTTTTTTTTTTAAGTCTAGTCCCCGTGTGTATGCAGTTTTTGTAAATCTTGTCATCTGTCCCCCACCGGCACATAATGGCCTACTCTTAAGAAAATCGGAACAGGATTTAACGTGTGCACAAGATGTTATGCGTAGGCCTACGTTGAGGAAAAAGTATCTCTCGAGATCCAAGTGTGGGCCAATTTAACAACTTCTTTAACCTATCCGGTTTAAATCATCTGACAATGTTTGGATAACGGATGGGATATAAATAGCCTAGTGGTCAGAACATTGGCCTGGCAATTTGACGACCGGAGTTCGATTCTGGTCGAGGGTTGTGAACATTAGTCTGGTGTTAACATCTGTGCTGACTCCACTCTCCCCCAAAGTCCTTCGGATGAAACTATAAACCGAGGCCCCGTATGCGGACGCACGCAGAACATCCTGCGCACACGTTAAATCCGGTTCCGCTTTTCGTAAGAGTAGGCCTTGGTTTAAAGTCTCATCCGAAGGACTTTTGGGGGAGAGTGGAGTCAGCACTGATGTTAACTCCAGGAGAAAAATTTCCACGACCGGGAATCGAACCCGGGGCGTCAAATTGCCAGCGCAATGTTCTGACCACTAGGCTATCCTTGCTTCTGGAGCAAGCAGTCCTCAGGAAACTGTCACTGTTAGGGGCTGACATGAGGCCCCCAGTCAGAAAGGGACCTGCCTTCATTGGGTGGTGGTGACCTTTGGTGTGTGTTTTTATTTATTCTTTTGTTCATTTTTAGTCATTTTGTTTTATTCACTGCTGGGTCATTGGGTGGTGTGACCTTTGGTGTGTGTGTGTTTTTTTTTGTTTATTCTTTTGTTCATTTTATTCGTTTTGTTTTATTCACGGCTGGGTCATTGGGTGGTGGTGACCTGTGGTGCTTGTTTTATTTATCCTTTTTTTTTTTAAATTTTGAGGACGAGAGAATATGCACTCATGTGCTTTCTTTCTTTTTTTTTTTTTTACATCCAGCCCCTGTGTGTATGCATTTTTTAAAATTCTGTCATCCCTTCCTACCAACACACAATGGCCTACTCTTCCCCAAAAAACAGGATGGATTTTAACGTGTGCGCAACATGTTCCGCGTGCGTTCGCACACGTGACCTCGGTTACTGAGTGACCCGACAGGGCATATTGCAGTCACTGTGCTCAGTAACTGGGTCACACATGACCAGCCAGATTGAGATGCTCCAGAGTGGTGACTGTCACCACGTGCTTTCCATCCAACACAGGTTAAATCCTGTTCCACTTTTCGGAAGAGTAGGCCATTGTGTGCTGGTGGGAACAGTTGACAATTTTTTTTTTACAAACAACTGCATACACACAGGGACTGGGTGTGAAAAAAAGCACATGCGTGCTTATTCCATTATCCTCGATATAAAAGAATAGATAGATAGATAGATAGATAGATAGATAGATAGATAGATAGATAGATAGATAGATAGATAGATAGATAGATAGATAGATAGATAAATAAATAAACAACCGTCATTTCTAAACAAATTGCACACACACACGCACGCACGCACGCACGCACGCACGCACGCACGCACGCACGCACACCACACACACACACACACACACACACACACACAACTCGATATCAAATTCAAGATTTAATTCCTTACACCCATTTTGGGGCATGGAGAATAACAAACGTATTCAACAGGATAAAGAAAAAAAGAGACAGTTGATCAAACATCAGATTTTGTAACCATTAGACACAATATACCACAAGGATCAGTGTTAGGACCCCTCTTGTTTTCGAAATATTATGTAAAATGATTTAATTTAAACTGTTTTGTAAATTGTCACTGTGAAAATGTTTGCTAACGATACATCTCTGTTCTTCAGTGACTCTGATCCCAATAGGTTTAGCCAACAATCTACAGGATAACATTGACAGATTAAATTTCTTGGACACAGTTAAACCATATGTCTTTAAATGCACCCCCCACCCCCGAAACAAAAAGCATGTTCGTTTCAGCAAGATAGAAAAGACGAAAATATGAAATCCAATTTTAAAACTCTTGTTTATTGATAAACAATTAGTGGAAGAAGTGGACTTTCATAGAATACTAGGCGTCATTGTTGACAAAAGCTTGACTTGGACTAATAATGATAATGATAATGATAATAACAACAACAACAACAACAATAATAATAATAATAATAATAATAATAATAATAATAATAATAATAATAATAATAATAATAATAGAATGTATATAGCAGTAAATCTTGCAGAAACAAACCAAAGCGCTCACAAGCAATCAATAACAATTAATAGTTTCAGCAAATTGGAATACACACACACACACACACACACACACACACACACACACACACACACACACACACACACACACACACACACACTTATAAAGGACTAATCACGTGATGTCACCGGGAAAACATCTCTCAGCTATCTAAAAAAAAAAGAACTTTCTCGACAACCATTCCCGTAAACTCTTCTTTTGTGGCCGTGTGCTGTCTATCGACGACTATGTCATCAACACTAAAATGACAAAAAACTGCAGTCATTCAAAAATCAAAATTCATCCACGGTTTAAATCAAAGACCACTAAAGCTGGTTTTGTTAAAGTCAAGCTCCTTTTTTTTTTTTTTTTTTTTTAAAACCACGACATCACCGGTCCAGTTCAACACTAGCTGACACACTTATAATTATAGCCTAGTAGTCAGAACATTGCGCTCGTAATTTGACGACCCGAGTTCTATTCCCCGGTCGAGGGGATTTTTCCTCTGGAGTTAACATCAGTGCTGACTCCACTCTCCCGCAAAAGTCTTTCGGATGAGACTGTAAACCGAGGCCCCGTGTGCGAACGCACGCAGAACATCTTGCGCACAAGTTAAATCCTGTTCCGCTTTTCGTAAGAGTAGGCCATCGTGTGCCGGTGGGAACAGATGACAAGACTGACAAAACTGCATACACACGGTTAAGACGTTCGCCTGCCAACAAGTAAACCCTAATGTTCTGGGTTCGTACCCAGCCTCGCCCTTTCTTCCCAGTTGGACGAAAAAATCGAACTGAATGTCGAAGTAATTCGGATGAGACTATAAACCGAGGCCCCGTGTGCGAACGCAGGCAGAACATCTTGCGCACACGTTAAAACCCCGTTCCACCTTTAAAAAGAGCAGGCCATCGTGTGCCGGTAGGAGTGGATGACAAAATTATTATTTTTAAAACCCATCATGCACACAGGTGTCGTGTTTAGACACCACCCCTGAGGAAAAATCGGGGAGTTGGAGTCCTGGAGCGGCTCGGGGCTGTATATGGCAACGTCCTGGTGGCTCCTGCGACGGTACTGGAACCATTCGTATCGGTCATTGCCTTTCCAATGGATCATTCCAGTGGCGTGGAGAGGGGGGGGGGGAGGGGTCTGCTGCATGGGTAACAGCTTGCCCTCCATACTTACTTACCCAGGCTTTGCGCACTAAAGACTAAAGCGCAACTCCATAGTCTTCCGAGACAGATGAGTGACTACTACTACTACTACTACTACTACTACTACTACTACTACTACTACTACTACTACTACCACCACCACCAAAAACAATAATAATAATAATAATAATAATAATAATAATAATAATAATAATAATAATAATTAAAAAAAAAAAATAACAACGGCAATACGACAGCACCACTACTACTACTACTACTACTACTACTACTACTACTACTACTACTACTACTACTACTACTACTACTACTACTATTTCTACTACCACCACTACTTCTAACGATAATAATAATAATATATAAGTTATAATACAATATTTATTTTATTTATTTATTCTTTTATATCGAGGATAACAGAATAAGCAATCATGTGCTTTTTTTCATCCGGTCTCCGTGTGTATGCAGTTTTGTAAATATTGTCATCTGTTCCCACCGGCACACGATGGCCTACTCTTACGAAAAGCGGAACAGGATTTAACGTGTGCGCAAGATGTTCTGCGTGCGTACGCACACGGGGCCTCGGTTTAAAGTCTCATCCGAAGGACTTTTGGGGAGAGTGGAGTCAATACAAATGATGACCCCTGTCAGACCAAGATCATACCGTATTTAAGGTGGTGCAAGTCAGTGAATCCACAAGTGATGCCTATATTCAGTACTGACATCATATCTATGCTGATCGTAGGGATGCAGGAACATTGCAGGTGTAGCCTCGCTCACATCATGGAGTTGTATCCCTTGAAGCGTCACAGGAACCCCTACTAGCCACTGTCAAAAAAAGGAAGCTGGCATGGTTCGGCCATGTCACACGCCACAACACCATCCCCAAGACAGTCCTACAAGGAACACTAGAAGGTGGCAGACGCCGAGGCAGACAAACCAAAAGCTGGATGGATAACATCAAGGAGTGGACCCGCCTGGACAGTCCAACACTCATTCGGAAGGCGGAGGACAGGGCTGGATGGCGACGGCTGGCTGCAGAATCGTCTCTCATGTCTCCTCCACGACCGTTCCAGTCATGAGAAAGAGAAGAAGAAGAAGAAGAAGAAGAAGAAGAAGAAGAAGAAGAAGAAGAAGAAGAAGAAGAAGAAGCGACACCTTAAGTAGCAGTGTCCCATCATTCGGACTGAA
>JASPKP010000322.1:25000-32500 GCA_030674155.1 Stramonita haemastoma | reverse complement strand
TCCAGTCCTCGTGTGTATGCAGTTTTGTAAATGTCATCTGTTCCCACCGGCACACGATGGCCTACTCTTACGAAAAGCGGAACAGAATTTAACGTGTGCGGAAGATGTTCTGCGTGCGTTCACACACGGGGCCTCGGTTTAAAGCCTCATCGGAAGGACTTTTGGGGAGAGTGGAGTCAGCACTGATGTTAACGCCAGGAGAAAAATCTCCTCGACCGGACTCGAAACTGGGTCGTCAAATTGCCAGCGCAATGTTCTGACCACTAGGCTATCTGTCCCCAGACAGACAGACAGACAGACACACAAACAGACACACAGACACACACACAGACACACAGACAGACAGACAGATACAACACGTGTGTTCAGCAGCGACAAACATTGCCAATGGTAAAGAAGATAGGAGCACTGATAAGAGGGGGAACCCTCTCCTCTAGAATTTAAAAGAAAAAAAGTGACGTGGAAGGTTCGATCTCTGTGTGAATGTGAACTTTTTTTCTTTCTCCACATTCACAAGACCTTAAGTGTTGGTCTGGGTACTAGTGTTTTTTGCAAGCCTTTTCTAAAAACAAAGCAGACATGAATGACGTGTTCTTTGTTAATGAAAGCGTTGCAAGCAGTCACCTCTAGGCGACCAGATGGTCATTGGTGGAACGGTTTTTTACGTCCAGCTTTCACATCAGAGTGCCGCCGCTGTGGCCTAGTGGTTAGGGCGTTGTACTCGTAATCTAAAGGTTGCGGGTTCGATCCCAGATATTCCGCTATGGCGTTGTGCCCTTGGAAAAGGCACTTTACGGCTATTTTCTCACCCCACCCAGGTGTAAAAGGGGTACCAACCTTGCGTTGGGGGTTAACCCTGCGATAGACTGGCGTCCTATCCAGGGGGGAGTCTATGACTCTCAGTCGCTTAACGCCACAGAAACCGGGATAAGCACCGGCCTGATGAGCCTTAGGCTCGGGACAGACTTTAACTTACCTTTCACATCAGACAGGAGCTGACTATCTTTTTCTGGCATCTTGCAAACACAACTGATAAAAGCAATGGATCTATAGTTATTAGGGTCTTTTAGGTCCCTATCAGGTTAAGGTATCGGGATGTTAAAAAAAAGGTAAAGTCTGCCCCAGCCTAAGGCCCATCAGGCCGGTGCTTATCCCGGTTTCTGTGGCGTTAAGCGACTGAGAGTCATAGATTCCCCCCCTGGATAGGACGCCAGTCTATCGCAGGGTTAACCCTCAACACAAGGTTGGTACCCCTTTTACACCTGGGTGGGGTGAGAAAATAGCCCTAAAGTGCCTTTTCCAAGGGCACAACGTCATAGCCGAAAGCTGGGATCGAACCCGCAACCTTTAGATTACGAGTCCAACGCCCTAACCACTAGACTACAGCGGTGGCTAGGAGTTTTAAGACTGCAGTGAATTCCATTAGAATCAGCTATGGTCCTACAATAGGTCTGCATGGCATATTTTAGTTCAGATAAGAAAAACGAAAGATTATGATTTTCGTTATCAATGTAGGCAAAATGTAAGGGAGCCCTTTCTTATAACAGTTTTGCACTCAGGAGCGCTTGTGTCTTGGAAGTTACAGAGGAGTTCTCCTTCATAGTGACAGCCAGCAGATTTAGCAACAGCCTCATTATCCATACCAACCAGGGGTACCAACCTTGTGTTGGGGGTTAACCCTGCGATAGACTGGCGTCCTATCCAGGGGGGAGTCTATGACTCTCAGTCGCTTAACGCCACAGAAACCGGGATAAGCACCGGCCTGATGAGACTTAGGCTCGGGACAGACTTTAGCTTTTTTTTTTTAACATTATCCATATCCTCCAACCTCAGATGATTAGCAGATGCAGAGGCGTGTTTTTTTTTTTTAAATCTTCTAAATCACCCCACCAAAATAATTTAATTCATAAATAATCTGGAGTGAAGCGTGTAGCAGAAATACTTCCATGCCTTGCACTTGCTAGTCTTAAAAAACAAGACAGGGCTTGGCCCACAGTTTCTGATGGGCCAACACCACTGCTGGAGAAAGCCTTCCTCTGGTTCATGATATTCCAACATTCCTCATCAACGTAAGGCATTTTAGGTGCCCCAGGCCTGTATAGCCTACCATGATAGACATGGTCAGTGCTTCCACCAGACCTTCTGCAGTGACGATACAGCCATCCTTTTATTCTGCTGAGGATATCAGATCTGAAGAGATCCAAAATAATTGGTGCGGCTCTGAATGATATCCAGTGGGAACAGATGATAAGATTTACAAAACTGCATACACATGGGGACTGGATGTAAAAAAGCACATGAGTGCTTATTCCATTATCCTCGATATAAAAGAATAAATAAATAAACAAATAAATAAATAAATAAATAAACAAATAGATAAATAAATAAATAAATAAATAAATAAATAAATAAGAATAAATAAATAAAACCACTCCAAATGGGTCTCCTCTACCACTGCATTCTGCGACAAGAGCACAGAGAAATGGTCACTGTCATTCAGATTGTCATGCACTTCCCATCGAAAATGCAAGACCAATGAGGGATCACAGATTGACGAATCCAGACACGACGAACTTCCTTACTCTCCCCAAAAAGTCCTTCAATGAGACTATAAACCAAGGTCCCGCGTGCAAACGCACGCAGAACATCTTACACACACTTTGAAACCTGTTCCGCATTTTGGATGAATAGGCCATCGTGTGACAGGGGGAACAGATGACAAAACTGACAAAACCGCATACACACAGGGTTCTGATTGTAAAAAAAAAAGCACATGAGTATTATCCTCGAAATCAAAGAATGAATAAAATAAATGAATAAAATAAATAAATAAATAAGCAAACAAACAAATAAATAAATAAATAAATAAATAAATAAATAAATAAATAAATAAACAAACAAACAAATAAATAAAAGTAGATACCTCACAGAAAGGTTCTGAGCGCAGGTCGAGCCGAGCCAAGACCTTGACCTCTGTGGCGGCATCCTCTTTTCTGCCCCCGAAGAATCCTCTCTTGGAGGAGAGCTTCAGGGTGTAGGAGACATCCAGGATGCTCCTGCAGCGCCCTGAGGTGGAGGGCAGCAGGTCTGAGGGAAGCTGGGTCCGAAAGGTAAAGACAGTGGGACGGTTGACCTGCGTTAGTCGTTCCTCGCTTTGTACCACTGTCCTTCCATCTGCACCCCCCCCCCCACCACCAACAGCAGATACTTTCAGTTCTTACTTACAACTAGTTTTTTGTTGTTTTTTTCGCTGGTAATAATAATACATGGAATTTATATAGCGCTATATCTTGCAAAAAACAAATCAAAGCGCTTGCACTGGACCCTCACAACAAACAAGCAACCAATGACAATAAATAATTCTAGCAAACTCGAAAGCACACACACACACGCTTTCTTATAATTAAACGTCTGCTATTACTAATGATATGTACAGCTAAACATTTACCCAACCATCATCATCCATTGTCATGACCGTAATCATTGTGTTTGTGTAATGTATCTCTTTACCATGTGCGCTAAGTATTTGGTTTATAAAAAAAAAATCTGTGAAAATTGAGGTTTTTAAGCATAACGTTATAACATTAGAATTTCTGCACTAAGTGCAACAGCTCTCACACTTAACTTGTTGCATGGTTTCAGTTTGCTCGAATTTCAAAATTGCCAAAATGTCAGCGGGAACAAACACCCTTTTATAGGACAGACAGTAGAATACTGACACTAAGGGTGTGCATTCTGCAAAATATTCACGATTTCCTCCTTATTGTCTTGTTTCCAATGAAGTGGTGAAGTGGTGGACTGCTCTTGGACCGTTGTGCTGCGACACTCCGTTGTGACGGCTTGCTTTCCTTGTGTCCTGTGCTAGTTTCGCCATTGTTGGCCTGCTGGGTTACAGTGCAGTTGTACTAAGGTATTGTATACCTCAACTATTTGGGATACCTGCAGCGAAACAAACTTGAAATTCATTCATCATTGATCATTCGGATGAGACTATAAACCGAGGCCCCGTGTGCGAACGCACGCAGAACATCTTGCGCACACGTTAAAACCCCGTTCCGCCTTTCGGAAGAGCAGCCATCGTGTGCCGGTAGGAGCAGATGACAAAATTAAAAAAAACAAACCCAGCATGCACACAGGTGTCGTGTTTAGACACCATCCCTGAGGGGAAAAAAAATAATGGGTAGGCGGTTGCACTTGTGGCGACGCACTCTCTCCGGGGAGAGCAGCCCGAATTTCACCCAGAGAAATCTGCTGTGACATAAAGTGGTATAAAGTGGTGTGTGTGTGTGTGTGTGTGTGTGTGTGTGTGTGTGTGTGTGTGTGTGTGTGTGTGAGAGAGAGAGAGAGAGAGAGAGAGAGAGAGAGAGAGAGAGAGAGAGAGAGAGAGACAGAGACAGAGACAGAGAGAGGGAGACAGAGAGAGAGAGACAGAGACAGAGAGAGTGTGTGCATATGTGTGGGTGTTTGTTTGTTTGTATGTGTGTTTGTGTGTTCCCGCGCTCGCGCGCGCGCGTGCGTACGTGTATGTATGTGTGTGTGTGTGTGTGTGTGTGTGTGTGTGTGTGTGTGTGTGTGTGTGCCCACGCGTTCAGCCCGCCTGCCTGGAAACATCTGTAGTTGAACTGTGCCTGACAGCGAGTTGAGGAAAAAAAATCAAGTGAGAGAAATCCGAAGTTACTGTAAAAGCGTCAGTATACCTACCACTGTACACCAGAGGAATAATGATGTTGGGCTGCTCGTGACGGTATTTCTTTCTGCCTTGGTGATAATAAAAAGCTTGACACACCACCTTCAGTTTGGCATCTGCAACACACACACACACACATACACGTACGCACGCACACACAAACACACACGGGCGCGCGCACGCGCACACACACATATATACACACACACACACGGGCGCACGCGCGTGCACACACACACACACACACACACACACACACACACACACACAACACACACACACACACACACACACACACACACACACCTTGGGAGGCGAAGTCTTTTTTTGTTTTTTAATCATTTTTATTTTATTTTGTTTATTTATTTATTCTTTTATATCGAGGATAATGGAACAAGCACTCATGTGATTTTTTCATCCAATACCCGTGTGTATGTAGTTTTGTTAATCTTGTCATCTGCGTCCACCGGCACACAATGGCCTACTCTTACGAAAAGCAGAACAGGATTTAACGTGTGTGCAAGATGTTCTGCGTGTGTTTGTACACGGGGCCTCGGTTTACAGTCTCATCCGAAAGACTTTTTGGGAGAGTGGAGTAAGCACTGATGTTAAGTCCAGGGGAAGAATCCCCTCGAACGGGAATCGAACTCGGGTCGTCAAATTGCCAGCACAATGTTCTGACCACTAGGCTATTCCGTCTCCAATTGTGTGTGTGTGTGTGTGTGTGTGTGTGTGTGTGTGTGTGTGTGTGTGTGTGTGTGTGTGTGTGTGTGTGTGTGTGTGTATGAGAGAGAGAGAGAGAGAGAGAGAGAGAGAGAGAGAGAGAGAGAGAGAGAGAGGAGAGAGAGAGAGAGAGAGAGAGAGAGAGAGAGAGCTGTACTTTGTGTTTTGCTTTATTGATAGGAACAATTTTAGTTTTGATACATTTTATTTCACTTTTTGGATTCCTGCATAAAGTTTGAGATGGCTGCTTCGACATGAAAAAAAAGCTATGCAAATCTTCCATAGAATGTAGTAAGGCTTTTTATATCTGTACTGCACGAATTGCTCTTTACATATAGGCTTAAGAAAGGTATGATTGATCGCTGTAGGTTAAAACTTTCTATCTATCGTAAAAAAGCGCAACCTTAAATAGTACAGGCATGTCACAAGATCAAAAGGACTTGCAAAAACAATACTGCAAGGCACTGACTGTCCAAGGAGAAAGAAAAAGAGGCAGGCCAAGGAAGAGATGGGAGGACAAAATCAGCGAATGGACAGGCCTAGAACTCAACAAATTTTGAGAAAGGCAAAACAGAGAGAGGAATGGAGGGAACTGGTTGTCAAGTCTTCAGGGGTGCCCCCACGATCGCCAGACTAAGGGATAGATAGATAGATAGATAGATAGATAGATAGATAGATAAATAGATAAATAGATAGATAGATAGATCAACAGATCGATAGAGAGATCGATCGATGGATAGATAGATATTTAGATATTTAGATAGATAGATAGATAGATAGATAGATAGATAGATAGATAGATAGATAGATAGATAGATAGATAGATAGATAGATAGATAGGTCAATACACAGATACGGCAGATGCTACTTTTGAGGAGATGATTGGTTTGTGAGAGCAGCAAGAAAATCTTGATGTAAATGAATACTTCATTCGTCGATAAGCATTGAACATGAACTTTGCTTCCCTGATCTTAACAGTCTACCTTTTTCATTTATTTTATTTTATTTATTCTTTTATATCGAGGATAATGCAATAAGCACTCATGTACTTTTTTACATCCAGTTCCCGTGTGTATGCAGTTTTGTAAATCTTGTCATCTGTTCCCACCTGCACACGATGGCCTACTCTTACGAAAAGCGGAACAGGATTTAACGTGTGCGCAAGATGTTCTGCGTGCGTGCGTTCGCACACGGGGCCTCAGTTTATAGTCTCATCCGAAAGACTTTTTGGGAGGGTGGAGTCAGCACTAATGTTAACTCCAGAGGAAAAATCCCCTCGAACGGGAATCGAACCCGGGTCGTTAAATCGCGAACGCAATGTTCTGACCACTAACTATCCCGTTCCCCTGAGACAATGGCAGCAGAGAAAAACAGAACTAAAATAAAACTGAATTCTTTCTATTGCCGCTTTGAGCGTGAAGATCTTGGAAATGAGCTCAAGTGCGTTTTGTCTGGTATACCCCCAAACAAGTCTGTGATGCTAATCTATGAACTGATAACATTACTGTAAATGCTAAAGATGATAAATTTGTGTTTGAAGGATTGCATGTGAAGAAAGCTGTGGGTGTGGATGGTGTTGGTGGATGATTGTTGAAGGTGTGTGCCGAGTAGTTGTGTCATGTTTTTAGTGTTTATTTTCTTTGTCTTTGAAAACGTGTAGAGTACCCAGTCTCTGGAATAAATCGATAATTATTCGTTCTGTTCCCCCCCAAAAAAGGAACGCAAAGTCTTTAAATGATTACAGGTCTGCTGCTCTCACCCCAATAATTATGAAATGTTTTAAACATATTATCATAACACTCATTCTTCTGTCCACTTCCTCCCACTTAGATCCTTTCCAGTTTGCATATAAAGCAAACAGAAGCACAAATGGTGTTACTCTCATGTGGTTGCACAATACCTACTCCCATCTGAAACAAAAACCTGGATCTTTTGTTTGCATACTCTTTATTGACTTTTCCTCTGCCTTCAATACCATCCAGCCCCATTCTGCATTCAAATTAATTCAACTAAATGTCTGTACTTGGCTCATTCTTTAGGTTATGAATTTTCTGGTGAATCAAGCACAGTGCGTGGAATTTAAAAAAGCA
>JASPKP010000322.1:10000-17500 GCA_030674155.1 Stramonita haemastoma | reverse complement strand
TGATACAAAACAAATTACAACTAAATGCAGATAAAACCGAAGCCATGCTCGTAGGCACCAAACACAAACTCTCCTCCATTCCAACAACTTCAATAGAATTCGGCAATACGTCAGTTCCACTATCCACTTCTGTGAAGTATCTAGGAGTCGTTGTCGACAACACTCTCTCCATGCAAAAATTCATTACCCAAACCTGTCAGTCATGCTACTATCAACTACGGCGTATTAGCGCAATTCGAAAGTACCTGTCCACTGATGCAACATCCAAACTTGTCACTTCTCTTATTCTCTCACGTTTGGACTATTGCAGTTCTCTTTTGGCTGGTCTGCCAGCATCATCCATCCACTCCCTTCAACGTATACAAAACTCTGCAGCTCGTCTGGTCCTCAGAAAGAAAAAATCTGAGCACATTACCCCTCTCTTGCAATCTCTCCATTGGCTGCCCGTACCACAGAGAGTAAACTACAAGATCAATACCCTCTGTTACAAATGTCTCCACAATACTGCACCCTCCTACCTCTGTGAATGTCTTCACTTGTACACACCTTCTCGCTCCCTCCGCTCGTCGGCAGATACTTTGTCTTTAAGAATACCCAGATTCAACCTGTCTACCGTTGGCCGCCGCTCTTTCTCTGTTTCTGGTCCATCGATGTGGAACGACCTTCCTCTCTCCCTCCGGCAAAAGCCTACTTATGACACTTTTAAATCCAACCTCAAGACACACTTATTTCAAACCTAAGTTTTTCTCCTTCCGCTTCCATCTCTTACCTGTCCCTGCCTTCAACATCCACCTGCCAAAGTGCTTAACGTTTGTAGGTGTGTGTGCGCGCAGGCGTGCTGCGTGCATGCGTGCGTGCATGTGTGTGTATATTTGAATTTGTTAAAACTGTAAATTGTTGTTGACTGCGTGTTGTGTAGGTCGAATGAAAGCGCTTTGATTTGTTTTTACAAGAGATAGTGCTATACAAATTCCATGTATTATTATTATTATTATTATTATTATTATTATTATTATTATTATTATTATTATTATTATTAACCTATAGCTGAAATAATGTGTAATGGGTAACGGTTTGTTTCTCCATAGACAAGACAATTAAGTGTTTTTCCAGACACGCCAAGAAATTTCTTAAGGGCAAATAAATGAACTTTCTCACTATGACTAGGTGCTGCATCAAGTCCCCATATCTCAGCACCATACATAGCAATTGGCTGTACTTGTGTGTCAAATAGTTTCATGAATAAACAAAAAGAAGAATTGTCCAGCTTAGTTAAATTCTGCATTATCAAAATTAAAGCCCTTTTTGCCTGACATGCAAGATCTTTACAAGCAAACATAAAACTCAAACGTGTCGAAAAATAGAGTCCTAAATATTTATATGCCTTAACCACAGGCATCATTACACCATCAAAAGTCCATCTTTCTCTCGCAGCAAGATAACCACCTTTTCTGAAAACAATTATATTACTTTTAGACATATTAACTGTTAGTTGAGCTTTCGATGCTGATCTTTGGAAACAGTTAAGCTGATTTTGAAGACCTACAACGGTTTCAGATATCAATGCAACCTCATCAGCGAAAAGTAAACTGAACAATTCTAAGGCATCATCCTGAAAAGAAACACCATGTCTTCCCAATTCAAGAACTTCTCTAGTTATTTCATTGATGAATAAAGAAAACAAAACAGGGCTGCACACATCCCCTTGCTTAACACCAGTAGTACAGTTGATACAATCAGTTATAGCACCACCACTTCTAATCCTAGCTTTCACACTATCATACATGCTCATAATACAAACAAGTAATTTACCAGAAATTTCATTTTTTACCAAAATTGGCCATAGGATACTTCTATTGACAGAATCAAACGCCTTCTGAAAATCAGTAACGGCAACATACAACTTACGGTTTAAACTAAATTGTTTCTGTACACATGCAAACAATGTGAATATATGATCTATTGTTGAATAGTTGCGCTTAAAACCAGCCTGAAATTCGTCTGTTATGTTATTTGCTTCTACCCATTCCTGAAGTCTATGATTGATAATTGAACTATAAAAGTTTACTTGCAATATTACAGATCGATATACCTCTGTAGTTGTTCAGATCAGCAGTATCACCTTTCTTATACAAGGGAATAACAATTGATTCAGACCATGCTGTTGGAAAAATACCTTTATCAAATAGAGCATTAAATAAAGTAACAAAGAAATTGATAACATGGCTACATCTAACAGAATTCTTTAAAAATTCTCCAATAATACCATCAATACCTGCTGCTTTTTTATCTTTTATTTTCCTTACAGCTAGAAGAACCTCATCTTCAGCAATCGAACAATTAAATTCACAGGCTTCATCTCTTATTTCATTTTCATCTATTTCATCAGCATGCATGCCTGCAGAATCTTTTTCAAGTAAGTCTCGAAAATGCCGAAACCAAGTATCAGTATCTATTGTGTTATGGGGCTGCTTTTTTTTTTTATAGAAGAAATGTTATGCAAATTGTTCCAAAAAGTTTTCTGATCATTCATTGAAAGAGTCAATTTATCAATCATAGCCTCGTTATATTCTCGTTTCTTTGGCTCTAAAAGATGCTTATACTCATGTCTAGTACGACAATAATTATCTGTATCTTCTTTTGTTAGAGTACGTCTATATATTTGCAGCAAATTACGGACAGATTTCTTAAGATTACTACATTCCTTATCGAACCAACTACATACACTACTAATTTCACTGTTTTTAAAAGTCTTTTTCATACATTCAGCCGCATCTTTTAGACAACCATTGAACAGACTAAGTGCAGTGTCGACATCTGAATCAAGGTAGATAATCGCCTCATCCAATCTACTCTGTATGTCTTCTGAGTACAACTTATCAAAAAAATCTTCAGAACAATTATCATTCCATACATATTTTTCCATGGTATATGATTGCTTACTTTTTGTTGACTTGTTAGAGTTATCTTGAGGGAACTCGATATAAAATTCTACAGGCATATGGTCTGATTCTAACCGTTCACTCACTATGAGTTGACAATGATCAATAAACATAAAAAATAAATCACAAGACACAAGAAAATAATCATTCACACTACTACCGGCATCAGAAATAAAAGTATAACGACCAACAGAATCACCAGAAAAAACGCCATTTAAAATATGTAGATCTAGGACCGTGCACATGTTGAGTAACAATTTCCCATAATTATTTAATTTCTCATCCTCTGAATTTCGATCCAGTCTAATAGGATGACTGTCACATGTAAATTCAACATCGGAACCAAAATTCCCACAAACATGAGATGTATTAGACGTTCTACTATTTAAGTCTCCACATAACAGCAGATACACGTCATCTGAATCAATAAAATAATCACACACAAAAAATTTCCAGTGACGATATACCGTTATCCATATCATAATGCGTATAATATGGTGCACCCTCTGGGGGAATGTAGGTACATACAAGCAATACATCTTTCAGTGTGCCAAATAAACACTTGTTGATCCGAAACACACACGTGTTATGAAGGGTGGTTTTAAATTGTTTTACATATTGACAAAGACTCTTTTTAATCAGACAAATAACTCCCCCGGATTGTCTCCCTTGACTTGACAATTGAGAGAGAGAGAGAGAGAGAGAGAGAGAGAGAGAGAGAGAGAGAGAGAGGAGAGAGAGAGAGAGAGAGAGAGAGAGAGAGAGAGAGAATGAATAATTTTTATTTTTCAAGGGTTACAGAGTAAGTATTACATACTTTTTTTCATCCGACCCTTGCCCTGATCAGGGAATATAGCTAATGAATTTTTTTTTAAAAGTGTAATAGCAACCCCCTACCCCCATAAACCATCATCATCAACAACAACAACAGAGAGTGAGAGAGAGAGAGAGAGAGAGAGAGAGAGAGAGAGAGAGAGAGAGAGAGAGAGAGAGAGAGAGAGAGAGAAGAGAACTGAACACTGAAATGCTTTAATGTACTTCGGCCATTGGCCACAATACAAGCAACAAAAAATAAAGATGGTGGGTGGTGGTGTGGTGATGACATTTCCTCATAATAACTGTCAACATTTACATATTATACAAATAGTAGTGCACATACACATCATCGTTACCATTATCATTATTGGCCAGTTGTCAACTTCATCATCTCATCATTATTACAGTGATAATGTTGTTAACGAGAGAGATACATGTGCAACTAGAGAGAGAGAGAGAGAGAGAGAAGAGAGAGAGAGAGAGAGAGAGAGAGACGAGCGTGCGTGCGTGCGTGACTTTAGACGACTCATTTTCGATTATCTTCCTTTAGAATATCTACCGTCTACCGAATAACTGCTGAGTGACTGTGTAAGCAGTCACTATGTAATCTTCCTACCTTCTGCGTGTCTTCGAAAAGGGACAGCCCCCTATTTTTCCCAGTCTATATGACATGGCTTGATTTGCACAGTGTGTTCAAAGATCTCCTGTTTATCGTTAGCAGTCAGTTTCGTCAAAAGGTTGGAAATTCACTTATTCTATTTATTTATTTATTTATTTATTTATCTATTTATTTATCTGGTCTTTTATTTCGAGGATAATGGAATAAGTACTCAGGTGCTTTTTTTTATTTTCATTTTTATTTTTTACATCCATTCCCTGTGTGTATGCAGTTTTGTCAGTCTGTAAACCGAGGCCCCGTGTGCAAACGCACGCAGAACTTCTTGCGCACACGTTAAATCCTGTTCCGCTTTTCGTAAGAGTAGGCCATTGTGTGCCGGTGGGAACAGATGACAAGATTTACACAACTGCAAACACACGGGGACTGGATGTAAAAAATAGCATATGAATGCTTATTCCATTATCCTCGATATAAAAGAACAAATAAATAAATAAATAAATAAATAAATAAATAACAAACAATTTTACCCTCGGCAAATCTCAGAGAATTTGGCCGAGGAACGGGGATGGGGGGTGGGGGAGGGGAGGGGGGAAAATGATCTGGAAACAAAGGTCATGCTTTGACCAGTTCACTAGCAAAGATCAGAGAGAATGACCCAGTATAGAAAGGTCAATATGTCTTGCTGTTTGAACTTGGGATTAAGTTGACGTTGTACAATGAAGTACTTAATAAAGAAGCGTACGTGCGTAGGATTATAGCTTCTACTGTACGAAACAGAGTCCGTGTGTGTGTGTGTGTGTGTGTGTGTGTGTGTGTGTGTGTGTGTGTGTGTGTGTGTGTGTGTGTGTGTGTGTGTGTGTGTGTGTACATCTAGTCCCCGCCCTGAGAGAGAGAGAGAGAGAGAGAGAGAGAGAGAGAGAGAGAGAGAGAGAGAGAGAGAGAGAAGAGAGAGAGAGAGAGAGAGTGTACACACACACACACACACACACACACACACACACACACACACACACACACACACACACACTCTCTCTCTCTCTCTCTCTCTCTCTCTCTCTCTTCTCTCCTCTCTCTCTCTCTCTCTCTCTCTCTCTCTCTCAGACGAATTATGAAACTGGCTGGCGGTCTCCAACCACATCCACCATCCCTACCCCCCCCTACTCCCCCATACGCCCCCCCCCCCCCCCCACATACACACACACACACACACAGAGGCTGTAGAAAAAGCATAGGACAAGCACTTCAGTCAGATTGGCCCGGTGCCAGTTGACGCGTTAGTCGGGTCATAGTGATTTTCCCGATTTGCTAAAAATAGCAAAAATGACGTCAATTTCTCAAAAATCTGCCCTGGAGGCAAAGGAAGAAAAAAAAAAAAAAGGTAGTTAAGCCCACTGCAGATGGTTATGTTCTGTCCTGGGCGACAGCTGGTGTTTTGTTTTGTGATATAATAACGAGGTAATAATGATGTTATTTTATTGGTTTACTGCTTACTTCTGTGAGGAATTTTAGTGATTCATGTGTTGTCGGTTTGACAACCACAAAAGCAGCAGCAGCAGCAGCAGCAGTAGCAGCAGCAGCAACAACAGCAACAACAACAGCAACAACAAACAAACAAACCAAAAACAAAAAATAATAATAAGGCTTGTAATCACTGCCCAAGGTTTAGTTCAGTTTGTATGTGCACAAATTAAGCAGCACATACAAACATCCCACACACACACTACACACACACACACACAACACACACACACACACACACACACACACACACACACACACACACACACACACACACACACACACACACACACACACACACACACCACACACACACAACTTTACACACACACACACACTTACACACACTCACACACACACTTACACACACTCACACACACTTTTACACACACACGCACACACACACGCACACACACACACACACACACACACACACACACACACACACACACACACACACACACACACACACACAGAGGGGGAAGCGGACAGGAGAAAATCTGAATCCTTCTCCTTGGCCTACACACTCTCTCTCTCCAACCTGCAGCTATCATTGTGCTCAGGGACTACTGCTGTCATTATTATCAGTAAGCCTACAACATTGTGTGGTAGAGACAGTAAGCTAAACAGACACAAACAAGTTACACAGTGAGGATATTTATCATGTCAAGGATGCAGCAACACATTGGAAAAGTGATGGAAAACTACACACCGGATGTGAAATCGCTGAACTAAACTTCGTTACAATGCAGTTTGAACTTTAACGCCAAGAAGGCTGGCAGAGCAAGAGATTTTGGAGAGAGAGAGGCCGAACAAAAAAAAATATATAGACAGAAGTGAGGGGTGGAAAAATCGGCTGAAGAGAAGTGCGTTGGATTATTTTTATTATTAAAATTTTTTTTTATATTCTTATTCTTATTATTTTTAAAATTCTATTATACCTGTGTGTGCAAGTATGCAGATGTGGAG
Source organism: Stramonita haemastoma (assembly GCA_030674155.1). Classification (NCBI taxonomy): domain Eukaryota; kingdom Metazoa; phylum Mollusca; class Gastropoda; order Neogastropoda; family Muricidae; genus Stramonita; species Stramonita haemastoma. The sequence goes on along the minus strand of JASPKP010000322.1, from coordinate 10,636 downwards.
AGTAGTATCACTAGAGGTAATAGTGGTATTGTGTTGACTGATCGACGACCACAGGCAGGCAGGGGTATACCGGCTGCAGGGGAATCATGCCCAACTACTACAATGCCAATGTCTCGCTCCATTCGGACACTGTGTTTCCTGGGGAGGAAATCGAGGGCACGGTCAGTTTCACTGCATCCAAAGAATGCACCCTGAAAGGTCAGTAAACAAGGAAGGATTATCAACGATCCTGTCATAGAAATTCAATGACCAAAAAAAAAAAAAATGACGATGACGACGACGATAATTTTATTTATTTATTTATTTATTTTATTTATTTATTCTTTTATATCGAGGATAATGGAATAAGCACTCAAGTGCTTTTTTTTTACATCCAGTCCCCGTGTGTATGCAGTTTGTAAATCTTGTCATCTGTTCATCATCATTGACGATGATGATGATAATTAATTTATTTTCATTATTAAAAAAAAAAGAATTCATACCACTTTTAAGTCACGGCAGAAATATATCACCGTGAAATTCGGGCTGCTCTTCCCCAGGGGGGGGGGGGGGGGGGGGGAGCACGTCGCCACAAGAGCAGCGTCACGCTTTCTTTTCCTGTATTTGTTTCCCTATCTGAGTGGCCCTATCTGGGTG